>BLBF01000007.1:5489867-5501088 GCA_015471245.1 Laticauda colubrina
GAGAGAGAGAGAGAGAGAGAGAGAGAGAGAGAGAGAGAGAGAGAGAGGGAGAGGGAGAGAGAAAGAGAGAGAGATAGAAGAGTAGGATATCAAAATATTTCCTCGCAACAAACTTTGCAGGTAGATTGAGGTGCAGAAGAGTCATTCAGTGAGTCTTTACATCTGAAGATGTATTTGGGCCTGGCTGGGCCCCTTAATGCCACCTGTTGCTGATTTTCTATAATAGTTCAACAATCAAGGTACAATGAATATCCAAATAAATGTGAAGAGATTGTGTAATTTCCTCTAAACTGAACAAATTCTTTGTCCGTAGAAGATTTTACAGGTTCTCTTTAAACACCTTACAGCAGAAGTGGCTATATCAGAAGGGTCCAATAAATCCAAAAGTACAGCTGAATTCTAAATCTGTTCATATTTTAAACTGCAGTTTCAAGCAAGTAAGTTCAGCAGTAAACTGACTTCACTTTTGCAGTTTCTTCACTCTATCGTCTTGGGGGAGAGTATTTCTGCTCTAACTTATTAATCTCTTTCTTTAACTTATCTTTCTCTTTCTTTATGTCAATCTTCATTGTTTAGACTGATGGATTAGCTTAGAAACCATGATTTTTTAAAAATAGTTTTCTTCAACCTGGTGCTTGCCAAACAAGTTTAGAATAGAAATTTCCAGAACTTTGATCAATATATTTGAAGGTGTTAGTATATGCATTTATTTTATTGTTCTAAGTAAATTGGGTTTTTCTTCTAGACCAGCTGACAATTATTAAAGCTCATGCCAGTATTTACCCTTCCATTGATATTGAACTATTGTTCTGGCAGTATAAAGACTGTTCCTGATGCCTTTAGGTAGTCAATGCATGAATTAGCTTAATTGTTTATGATAATGCAATACATAGAATTGATAGGCTGGTTGTAACATAGGCATTTCCAATAAATACAAAAAATCACAAACAAATTGCATTAGACTTGGTTTACCTAAACTCAAAGTTGTGCATTTTCATATGCCCACAAGCACACATGTAATGTAAACATTTATGCTATGTGTACAAAAATACATGTTCTATTAATTGCATTGCAACCTAAAAATTGGAGTATGCAAGCAGTGCTGGAATGGTTTGATTACATAAATGGATAATTATGTTATTATTTACATTAATAAATAATTATTAATTATTGTAATTATGAAAGTAATTGCTGCAGAAATGGTAACTAGTGCCTCCTTTTCTCAATGGCAATCCAATTTGAAAAGTAATGCACAAATTATATTTGTGGAAAGCTTAGAATGAGTTTACTTGCAACGTTCTTTGTTTAAACTCAATTCCTTGCCAAAACAATAGCCAGTATTATGCAACACATTGCTACATCAGTTGTTTTAGACTTCACATCAGTTGTTTTTGACTTCAACAATTATTAGTCCCAGTCATCTTAGTCAGTGGCAAAATATGTGTGACTTTTATTTCTAAATTACTAAGAGTAATAGAGTCTCCATGACTGTTATAGATTCTGTAGATTCTTTCAGTGCCTATCTGTGGGATAATGAAAAAGAACAACTGAAAATGAGTGGCTCACAGAAGTGCCTTATTTTTTATTTATAAACAGGGTAAGAAATAATGAAAACTTATATATAGAATATAAAATTATTTACTTATTGATTGATTTGTCTTTCAAAGTGGCTAAAAACAATCCATAAAACCAGTTAAAAACAAAGGAGTCCTTCCCACCAGGCAGCAAACCAAATATCTTTGCAGCTCAAGCCTCATCCTAGTTCAACAATTGGGAGAAGAGCCAGATCTTCACAGTCTTCTGGAAGGCTAAAATTTGGGACTTTACAATCACACAATGTTATTATGAATGCAATAATATAATTATTGTAGTACCTTGAACACTAAATTATTTGAAACCTATTGTCTTCCAGCAACTCCACGAAAATAATTGGTAAATGCTTCCAGCAAGGAGATGGTACAGAAGAAAGGTGAGTCTAAAAGTGTCCTATGAATTGATAACAAATGCAATGGATATTAGCTAAAGCCCATGTCACACTGCACCAACGGATGCAAAGAGGATGTAAAACGGACAAAAAAGCTTGCCATCCGTTGGTTAACACGATGTATCCATTCTGTACTCACTGCCTCCATTTTGCTTCCTCTCTATCCGTCCAGCATCAGTTTATGGATGTTTCATCCACTCAGAAAGTTTTGACCTGCTCAAAACTTTTGCACGGAAAATGTATCCAATTCGTCTGTTCTGCATCCGCTAGGCATCCGCTAGGCATCCGTTCTGCATCCGTTACGCATCTGCTATATCCGCAAGGCATCCGTTCCGCATCCGCACAACTCGCATCCGCTCGGACGCAGGGAGGAAGTGGAACGGACGCGGAACGGATGCAGAACGGATGCCTAGCGGATGCAGCATGGAAACAAAGCATTTAAAACGGAAAAAACCTTTGCAGAGGGGACCTATCTCGGATATTAAGGATGTCTAGAGGATGCCTAGAGGATGCCTAGAGGATGCAAAGGGACACCTATACTGCCTATAAAAAGGGGGAGCAACTCACCTGCATCTCGCTTTCAGACCAGCAGCCCAGCTGTGCAGACCTCTGCAGCCTTCATCTGACTCTTCCTCTTCCACAGCATCCAGTCATGTCCATCGTAACAAAGTCCTTTTGGCAGCCACCATCCTTCTGCAACAGTGCTAAGCGATCTACAGGCTCTGTGAACTCTACTATGGGAAGAAAAAGAGGCGGCCAAGAAGCCTCTGGGTACGAAGATGGTTCGCCAGAAGAGCAGAGGACAGACTGTACAACAAGCTGATGGCGGAGCTCAGGAACGAAGACACTCGTGCATTCCAGAACTTCATGAGGATGCCTCCAGCCATGTTTGACGAAGTTGTGCAGCAGCTGACACCCAGGTTGACCAAGGCAAACACCAACTTCCGGCCCAACCTGGAACCTGGGCTCAAGGTGGCACTCACTCTGCGCCACCTAGCCTCAGGGACCACCTACAGGAGCATGTAGTACGGCTGGAGGGCGCCACACAACACCATCAGCATTGTGGTCAGAGAAGTGGTGCAGGCCATCATCGAAGAATACAAGGAGGAGCTCCTCCAGTGCCCCTCCACTGAAGAAGGATGGAAGAAAGTTGCAGAGCAGTGGTATCAGAGGTGGAAATTCCCCCACACTGTTGAAGCCATCGATGGCAAGCACATGGCCTGCAAAGCGCCAGCCAACTCAGGGTCTACTTATTACAACTACAAGGGCTTCTTCAGCATCGTCCTCTTCGCCATGGTCGATGCTGACTACAAGTTCATGTACATCGATGCTTCAGGCAACGGCTCATGTTCAGATGCCCAGGTATACAACGCCAGTCACCTCAAGAAGAGGCTGGAAGGCAACCTCATCATGGGCTTCCCAGATCCAGACCCCCTGCCCAACAACACGCAAGAAGTGCCCTACTTCATCGTGGGGATGACACCTTCTTCCTCACAACCTACCTCATGAAGCCCTACACCTCCAGATGCCTCACCCGTGAAGAGAGGATCTTCAACTACAGGCTGTCCAGGGCAAGGCGGGTGGTGGAGAACGCCTTTGGCATCCTGGCCAACAGGTTCCAGGTACTTCTCACCACCATGCAGCATCGCCCAGAGACCATGAGGAGGATTATGGAAGCTTGCTGCATCCTGCACAATCTCATGCGCATCCGCTACCCAGTCTTGCAGAACAGGCTTGTGGACTTCCAACAAGCCAATGGGGACATGATAGATGATTTATGAGTGCTTCCTTCAGCCTGTCTCATCACACTGATGAGATTGGGCCATCTATGTTGGGTGGGCCTACAATGAACAAGGCATTTAATAAAGAGTTGTGTTTATGTTGAAATGTGTGGATCAATGCTTACATTGTTATTGATAATAAAGGGCCAAAGGTGTGGCACCTGGGAGGGTGGAGCATACAGTCCCACTATGCTTGCACTGGAGGTTTATCTATCCCACAGCTATTACCCATCCCAAAGGTATCCCTGCCCATCCCACTGCTATCTTAACCCATCCCACAAGCATGCAAAGGCTTAAACCATTTCTAAAAGTTTCCACCAAGACTTTATTAAAAAAAAGAAATGAAGCAAGTGTATGAATCAAAAATAGACTTTAGTAACAAGAAGCTATAAAACAAAAATGAGTCTCTGGCACTCCTCTTGGTCTCTCAGTCTCAGGGGTGAAGGGTGCAGGTGCTGTGGAGGTGGCTGGTGCTGGAGTGCTTTTCATCAGCTCCTCCAAAAGCAGAAGCAGCAGAAGCCCCAGCCCCAAAAGAGTGAGCCTGTGCTGCAGAAGCCCCAGTAGAACCAGAGTGATGGCCAGGTGGCGGGATGGTAGCCCTGTCCCTCTTGCCAGGGCTGGCAGCAGATGGCTGAGGCTTGCTGTGCTTCTGCATGGTTGTGGGGTTGCTGGCTGGCAGGGAGGCTGGCACCAAGGCTGGCCGGGAGGCAGGCACCAAGGCTGGCAGGAAGGCTGGCAGGCAGGCACCAAGGCTTGCAGGAAGGCTGGCACCAAGGCTGGCAGCAAGGCTGGCAGGGAGGCAGGCACCAAGGCTGGCAGGAAGGCTGGCAGGCAGGTAGGCACCAAGGTTTGCAGGCAGACATGAACCAAGGCTGGCAGGAAGGCAGGCAGCAAGGCTGGCAGGCAGACTGGCTGGCAGCAAGGCTGGCAGGCAGGCAGCCAGCAAGGCTGGCAGGGAGGCTGGCAGCAAGGCTGGCAGGCAGGAAGACAGCAAAGCTGGCAGGGAGGCTGGCAGCAAGGCTTGCAGCAAGGCTGACAGCAAGGCTGGCAGGCAGACATGCAGGCAGGGCAGGAAGGCAGCCAATCCATCCGGCAGCAAGTCTTTCCTCTGAATGGTGACCTGCTTCCGAGCTGCTTCCCTTATATCCGTGGGGCTTACGCAATGCATCCTCCCCCCATGCGCAATTAATGCTAGGCATCCGTTAGGCTTCCGCTCTGCATCCGCTTCATCCCCTGTGCATCCACTCCGCATCCGCTTTATTCGTTCCGCGTCCGCTTTGCTGAGGCCCCCTGGAAGCCTAGCGCATGTGCCATCCACTCCCATCCGCTTCCATCTGCTAGGCTTCCGTTCTGCATCCGTTTTCCATCTGCTCTGCGTCCTCCCCGCATCCGTTCCTTTCCATGTTATCCGCTCCGGTTATGCAAATTTTCGCCCCTTCTGAGAGCGGATAACAATGGATGGAACATTTTTCTCGTCCGTTGTGTCCTTTTTACTAACGTTTTGCATCCGTTGGGCAGTGTGACAGGGCCTTAAATATTTATTGGTTTGTGGTGGGGTTAAATTCAATCATTGGTGCTAAAGCCAAAGTAACAAAAGAGATCATTTAACCAAACAGCAGTAATATCACTTTTGGGAGAAGACATGGGAAAAAGTAGAGGAGGATCCCCTTCCTGGGATATCACATATTAGTGGTAGTCATGTGTCCAACAAAGAAATGCTTTCATGGGCTGCAGAACATAGAACTGATTCTGCATACTGTATTCTGGTCTTACGATCACTATATTTCATTATCCTTCTGCATGTTGAAATGTAATACTTCCAAACAATGGATATATAGTCATTCAGGGATTTTGGAATTACTTAAAAGAATGGCCACAGGAATGTTGCTGATTGAATCACCCTAGAAATATGCTTATACTTCTTTATAGTTGAATTTGTGAATTCTGGGTTGTGACCAGGACTGAAAAATATGTTTATTTTCTGCATTTGTCCTGCCTTACTCGTAGACAATGAAATGGTTTGGATATGCTGCCAAATCTGATCTAAGAGTCAAATTTATCTCAAGATCTGGGCAACAGCTATTGGATCAAATGAGCATGGCAGTTGTTTTAAGGACTTGAGAACTTCTTAATTCTGTGTTGCATAGGAAAAACTGAAATATATGTGGAATGGAAATACAGAACAAGCTGATACTTGTCAGTATATTTTTCTCAGAGTTTTTACATACTGTTCCTTTGACTTTTCAGTACATTCACCTCTGTTCCATCAGATGAGTAGCAACCTGTTGTTCCCAAGGCAGGTTGTGTGGCTGTCCAACTATAACACATAGATGTTGCTCCTAATTAAGATAGAACACTGTTTCCATCAACAGTTCCACGAGACTCCACTTGGCTGGGGCCTAGAATATGTTAGAATCTGGAACTGAAATGTCCTTGGGACGCACCTACTTTGAAACATAACTTGTTTTTAGATTGTCTGTACAAAGAACTCTTGGGCAAAATTAACATTTCTGTAAATGATGACTGTTTGCTATTTCATTTAAGTTTTAAATTAGTGTTTATACTGGCTCTAATGGGGGCTGCCAGGTGCCTAAATGTGCCAAGTACATTTGAGATGCAAGTGGCACTGAGGTTTCATTTTGTCTGCCAGTCCCTGAAGGCTGCTCGTTTCATATCTTCCACTGAAACAGAAAGAGGAAACAGGGCAGTCGCCTTTTGGTGATCCAAGCAATGTTCCTACATAATTTGTCCAGGGATTCAGTTTCATGAAGTATTTCCCAACCCGATCCGAAATGACACAAATAATCAAATGATAGAAGCCATCAGCTTTTTCAGACGGTTGGTGAAAAGCTATATTGTGTGAAATTTGCTGTTTCTGTTGCCAAATCCCAGCCTACCATTATTGCTTCTCTTTTAAGTCTTTGCAGTCATCTGACTTATATTTGAGAAATGGGTGACAAAGATTACAAGGCAGATCAAAATAAGAGAGAAAACAATATTTTTAAGACTTCTGTAGCTAAGGAAGACTCAAGGCTATTTCACTTATGGACTGGGAATGAGATGAAAGCAATTTCACCACGGGGAAACATCTTGTCAAAGCATATGGTTACATGGAAAACAAGGAAAGGTCATTTGGTAATGACCTGTCAACACTTTTCCTTGCCTATCTCCCATTCCGTTACTTGGTAACAAAGGGCAGTGGAAAAGATTATCTAATCCAGAACTCTAAATACTAGTCTGTGAAACTTGGGACTCACCCTTTTGTGCTATTAATGGCAGAGAAAAGAAGTCTCAAACACTCTTTTAAAGGACACATTTTTACTGGTTTGCTTTTGTCTCAGTTCCAGCTCAGGGCAATGACAGCATGCATTTAGCTGTTTCCACAATATAATTAATATGCTCCCTCTTCTGTCAATACAAATATTACCACTTAAATAATCTATAACAATCTTTCTCAGTGGTTCTTCATAATCATCAGGATTTGCAATTGGCCCATTGCCTTTTAGCATTTTTGTGCCATGATGGATATGCCCTTTCTCTTCTGGTTCCTGACTGCTGTTTTCCAGGACCATTCTGCTGAGAGAATTTGGTCCAAGGAGCTGATTTATAAGATCCGAGGGCTGAACAGTAAATACACCATTTCTCCTTATTTTTTCTTCCAGCCTGAGGATGGAGTAACATGAGAAGCTTGGGCGGGAGGCAGGACAACTCTTTCCCCTTGGATATGAAATTAAGTAATCATATGACATCTTTTGTTCAGTGTGATAGTTAGAAAGTCATCTTTTTCTGCTTGTCAAACAATTCACTTCCATTTAGTCAGTCTCCACTCTTTTTCCAATTATGATCAGGGCAGCTAACCTAAGGTTTGAAAATGGACCATAGGCCCTTGTTTGGTCATAGTTGTGATCAAGAAGGTCTTTGTAAAGGTGCAGGTAGCACTCAGGTTGTGCCTTTTCCTGGACTGGGATGCCCTTCAAACTCATGCCCTGGTCACTTCACAAATATATTACTGAAATGCATTCTGCGTAGAGCTGCCACATCCAGAAGCTACAACTGGCGAAGAAAGGAGAGGTGCAGACAAAATTGGGAGCAATGGATTATATTCCTGTGACTCCACTGCTTTGTGAGTTGCACTGATTACAAGTTAGCTTCTGGGTATAGTTCAAAGTGCCAGTTATTACTTTTAAAGAACTGCCTCTGAAGGGCTGCTTATCTCCATTTTTTTCCTGCCTGCCTGCTAAATCAAGCCAGGCAGGTGTGTTCCAAATCAAAAAGTGTGAACTTGCAGGACCGAGGAAGTGTGCAATCTGTGTTGAAGTGCCTGCCCTCTGGAATAATATCCCATCCAGAGATGCATCTAGCTCCTGCCCTTATGATGCTTAGAAAGCAGCTGAAAACTTGATTGTTCTTTCAGGCTTTGGTATAGGGTGATTATGGTACCCCTTATGTTTAGTTATGTTGTCCTATGGCTAGGTATACTTTTCTTCCATTCAGCCTGGATGTTTTTTATTCATATTTATTGTTTTTTCTTATTTATATGTAAATAAGAAATGTGCAGAATTGTGGTGATATCAGGCAGTCTCAAAATTGGATCAAATAGATACATTTGTCCAACTTTGCATTATGCAGTGTAGGCAAATTTGGCATTTTCTGCAAAGTGTAACTATTCTCATTTCTGTCACAACCAATGTTTTTCTGTCTGTCTTTCTGACTGGCACTTCAAAAATTGAAGCAGTAATTCCAAATCCTTGGCATTATACTTTGGAAAAGACCTACTAACGGTGCCCTACCTGCTTTGGATATAAAAGATCATTGACTCAATTTCCAGCATTTTTAGGTGGTCTAAAAAAAAAATTAATTGCAGAGTTGCTGCAAGCCACTGTAGACAATAATAAGCTATATTAAAAAGTGGTCTAGGTTGATATGTTATGGCAGCTTATTCTGTTCCCACCATCAGTATTTCTAAGAAGCTGCTACATAAAAAGTTTTAATTGTGTTATACATTTTCATTCCATGGCTGGATTTTAATATCATGTTTAGCTTTCATGTTGTAGTGTTAATGGTAATATTTTTAGTGAGTTCTCAAGAACAGGTTTATTTTTTGCAAATATATTTATAGGGCCAGTTCATTCTCAAAGGAAAAATATACTAGGGGAATTCAAAATTAGGATTTGAAAAGATCCTGAAAAGAAGCTGGATCTACACATGCTATATAATCCTGGTTCCTTTTGAGGTATTGCTCTGGACTGAGTCTGTCTGTTCAATAAGATGTAGTAGAAGAGACTGTGAGTATCTTCAGCCAAGCCTTCTCAGTGATAGTTCCAGGGGTGGGATTCTACAGGTTCTCACCTATTCGCTAGAACCGGTTGTTAACTTTCTAAGCAGTTTGGAGAACCAGTTGTTGGAAGAAATCTCCTTTTGTTTTTCCCACCCTTCTTACATTCTTGGGAGTATGCCTAGACTTACTGTCTCAGAAGGATATTTTTTTCCTTTGCTGATACTTTCTTAAAGAGGAAGGTTAGTTTTAAGCTTTTACACTGCTGTTGGGAGGAAATACTCCCATTGGAGTTGGGACTTTGAAGAAATAATTGAATAATGAAGCAGAGCTGCCAGAAAGAAGCTATTAATGACAAGGAACCAAGATGAGTGACATTCAGCATGGCTTCTTGGCTAGGTAGAAAAATTGACATTCAAACATTAGTTTACATTCCCTTTTTGAGTTTTGGTCTAAAACTGGTGACCATTCAAAGTTACAGTGGCACTGAAAAAAGTGACTTATGACCATTTTTGACACAACTGTTGCAGCATACCCACTGTCATGAGAGGCCAGGCGAAGAGAAGCGCCCCTTGATGTGAGTTATGTTGAGTTGGCCACGCCCACCCTGTCACATTCCCAGCAAGCCACATCCATCAACTAAGCCACGCCCACAGAATCAGTTGTTAAAAAAATTGAATCCTACCCCTAGATAGTTCCGTTCTGTGGAAGTGCTTGTTTCATGATATCCTGTATTACCCTTTTATTTCACTTTTGCTTGATGTAAGCCCTCAAAGTTGTTGGGAATTGCATGTTATATAAGCCTAAACAAATAAATACATTTCTCTGCCTTAATTATTTAGTTCTAAATAGATTTAGAGAACAAGAATCTGGCTCTATCCTGAAGTTACTTTATTATAGATTTTGAATTAGTTACTCTTTGGCTTTTGAGATTGGATCATATTTGGTTGGTGCTATTAGAAAAAAACATGTTTGATTCAGTTATAACTTGCTCTGTTTCCTCCTCATTTACAATTTAAACAAATATACTCATGGGAAAGTCAGTTTTGTACAACATTGAACACTGGAGCTGGGCTTTGGGGAAATTATATGTGGAAAAGAAGTAGGAGATTAATTCATTTCAGATATTTCTCTTCAAATTTGTTCCCAACAGTATATTTTCCAGGGATTTGTCCAGAATGGTCCTTGGTTTTAATGACTCATCCAACAGGTTTTCTTGTGTTCTATTGGAGAATGGATGCATCTAAAAAAGAAATGATTTTTAAAAAAGGATTAAGTATCTTGTTTCTTCACGGTCTTTCTACCATCTGCCCAGAACATTTTAGAGTGATTTGAACTAAATATGACATTGCCAGCAAAATCAGCCAGTGTCTCTGAAAGATTGTATTCTACATTAGTTATATATTCTCCTAAATATAAAATATCATGTATACTAAATGGATGTCTGTGTGCAGGGGTGGGAAAAGGTTTTTATGACATTGTTGCCAGTAATTTCTAGGTTTAAAATGTATAATATAATTCTAGAAACAAATTGCTAATGGATTGTATATTTTTAGGAGTATGTGTATAAAATAGAAATGTTTTATGAGTTGACAGTATGATTGTAGAGGATTTTGTAGGAAGAAAATAATCCTTGAAGTTGTCAAGTACCTTTTCTGTCCATAAACCCTTTTTCTCCATCCTGAGAGAGATGGGTGGTTTTAAAAATTTGGACAAGAAGTGTTATTCTAACTGGACAGAAGGAACTAACCATACATTTTAGTGAGTCAAAAGGAAAGTAGTTTGAAGAAAATTAGTAATTTTTGGCTGTCATTTAAAAATGTTTATTATCAAGAATGCAGATAATTCTAAGACAACTAACATGAAGCAAAATAAAAAATAATAAAAAAATATTTTTTTCAGAATGTTCACATACCTTTAAAAGCACTCTAGATTATTTAATGCCAAATACTTTAAAATGTTTCCTTGATTATCACTTTCAGAATGGTTACTGAAAACACAAGAAAGAATTTAGACAAGAACAAGTTTAGGGCAATTCCGCTGTATACAGTTTCATAAAATTCTGAGTTAATTGTTTTTACCGTTGTCTCAAGGAGCATTGAAAAAAAAATCTGTACCCGGTATCCCACATGGGATTTTATTTTATTTTATTTTATTTTATTTTATTTTATTTTATTTTAT
>BLBF01000007.1:5501098-5515046 GCA_015471245.1 Laticauda colubrina
TATTTTATTTTATTTTATTTTATTTTATTTTATTTTATTTTATTTTACTTTACTTTACTTTACTTTACTTTATTTTACTTTATTTTAGCATTTTTGAGCCAATGTGACTGCCAGGACAAGTCTCTGAAGTTTTCTTAGCAGAGTTACTTTAGCAGTGAATTGCCATTGCCTGCTTTCCAGGGCTGAGGGAGAGTGACTGTCTCAAGTCACCCGACTCACTTTGTGCCTATGGAAAGAAGTGGAACAGTCTCCTGGTTTCTAACCTTAAACACTTCACCAAACAGAATGAATGCTGGTACTTAATTTCAGTTGTGCTTCAATAGAATTTGGTAATGTCTTTCTTAGCTAGTGCTATCCAATCAGCAAGGATAATTTTAAAAAATGGGTTTATATTTTAGCCATTTGGGCATCACTTTTGGATAAAGAGCATTTAACAATCTATTCTGCACATGACACTGCCGTCACCAATGGCTTTTTTATCATTTTCTTAATGGCAATGATAATTCTAGACCATTCCAAATGTGAACAAATTGAACTGTCTTAAATCTATATATTTTGGATTAACTGTGGAATAAGCATTGGAGAGAATTTTCACTCATTGTCTTAGCCAGCAACTCCAATTTCCATAATATTCCAAAGAATTGGTCATTTCGTTATTCAGTATGCAATGCCTGTGGGACAAAAAAGGTGAGATTTGAAGGAATTATTTCATTTATACATAAAGATGCTTTTAAAATCTCTGCAATATATTTATTTATTTGTTTATTTATCAAATTTATATGGCTGCCTATCTCACAAGAAGTGATTTATGAAATTACTTCCATTCATGTTTTTTCCCACCGTATGTGATCAGTTTCTGAGGTAAACCATCACACTGAATCTGTGAAGAATGGTTTTGTGTTGTTTACTGTGATTTGTTATTTTAATCCCTGACTCTGCCTTCCGTTAGCTGTTCTGTTGTGTTTTCTACCAAGCTTATTTGATGATGACACCAGAGGATACTGGATACTGTGGACAATCTATCTTCTTTTGTTCCTATTCTCATCATAGCTTCCATCAGCATGAAAACTGCTGGACAATTCTGAGCAGGGGTAATATTCAGCAGATTCTGAGCAATTCTGGAGAACCGGTACTGGAAATTTTGAGTAGTTCAGAGAACTGGCACATACCACCTCTGACTGGCCCCGGCAATCCCATCTATTCTCTGCCTCCCGAGTCCCAGGTGATTGGCTGGGTCTTCTTTTGTTGCCCTGCACAGGAGAATGGAGCTGGAAAGCAGGTTCTTTCATTCAGAATAGAGCTGGAAGGGTCCTTGGAGGTCTTCTAGTCCACCCCTCTACTCAAGCAAGAGACCCCATTTCAGACAAGTGGCTGTCCAGTCTCTTCTTAAGGTTAGAGGGGTGGGACGGGAATGGGATTTTGCAGTAATCTTCCCCTGCCCCACTCATCAATCCCTACCCACCAAGACCCACCAGACCCACCAAACCCTGTCTGCAGAACTGGTAGTAAATTTTTTTGAATCCCACCACTGATTCTGAGGACTGTTATATATAACAATATATTTTATATTATATAGCAAAAAAAAAAGGAAACATGCAGGGCCAGGTTCTGAGATAGCATTCATTTCAACAAAGGAACAGTACTGGTTAATTAATTTCAAGGCATGTCATTTTCACTTGAGTGTGAAGAACATTATATGGAGGTCTTTGACCATTTGTGAGCAAGAATATCCTGCCTCAGGTTGTAAATATTACATTTGGAAACAACAAGAACTGACCTGTGCTTTTTGATGGATGTTCTGTGTTTTCATTCTTTTATGTGGTTCTGAAGAGTTCTTGATTCAGGGTGCATTTGAAATTTCATCTCATTTTATTCTTCCTGTGCAATAGCTGAATTTTTAGCTCAATAGATATTATCTAATTCTAGGAAAAGGAAAATAACGCACATATCAAAGTTTTTCTCAGATTCCAACAATTTTTCCTGATTATTAAGTTTATCAGTCTTGTCCTGTATTATCCTTGAGAAAAGACCATCATTTCAAATTGAAGTATGGCTCTTTCACAGCGAAATCTTGCGTGCTAGTCATCATTGCTGTGTCTGGTGGAAAAAAGACAAGGCACTTTAAAATGGATATTGAAAAAAGTAGACTTAAGTTGGGTTTCTTGGGAACCAGCAACAAACATTTCTGTTTAAATTCTCATCTGTTGTTATTGGAGTTTCCCTGGAAGTAAAAAATCTCTTTCTTCTCAGATTCTGTATTTTAGAAATTAAGGCTGAGACAACAATGCAATCCATTCTCAATTAAACTGAAGTCCTATTTTTTTCACTGTTCTGTTTTTAATACACTGTGTGCTAAAAGCAGACAAGTTGTTTTCTATAAATGATGCCATTGTTTTTCCCCCTTTTCCTAAAACTATTTGTTTTAGAATTGCACAAGTTCTAGAGAAACAGGATTTATTGACATACTTCTAGCAGGTTTTTGTGTTTAATTTTTGTCATGTTATCAGCACCAACTTTTCTAATGAATTTGACTCATGGAAAGCAATGATTAATAGCCCTTTGTTGTAGTGTTGGTTTTCGTCTATGTTCTCCATTGTAATATCTTAACTACTGGAAAAGATCCATGAAATAATAAGTTGATTGTATCACAGAATAGTGTAGAAGAATAGTAATCACTTTAGATTTTGGATACAGTGCAGTTTGAAAAATGAGAATATATTGACTAAATGGAGCCAAACCCTAAATTTTCTGGATTTACTTTGCTAGATAGCATATTATTCATAGATCTCTTCTTGGGGATGGAAGTGGACAGGGTTCTCGATGCTATCAGTGCTACCACCTGCCAGTTAGACCCTTGTCCTCCTGGGTGGTGAAAGCCTCCAGGACAGTGACTAGCAGGTAGGTAAAAGCAATTATTAATCTATCACTTCAGGAGGAGACATTTCCAGCACCTTTTACAGAGGCCCTGGTTCACCTCCTCCTAAAAATACATTGCTTGATCCCATCTCCTTTGACAACTTCCATTCAGTTTCCAAATTCCTTTTTAAGGAAGATTTTGGAAAAAGTGTTATGGCAGCTTCATAGGGTCCTGGATGAAACAGATTATCTGAACCCTTTCAGTCAGGATTCACGCACAGTTATGGGATAGAAACAGCATTGGTCACAACTACTGATGACCTCTGGCAAGAGTGGGATGGGAGTAGTGCAACAATACTGGCTCTCCTGGACCCCCCAACAGCCTTCAATACCATCGACCATAGTATTCTTTTGAGCTGGCTATGAATGGCACAGTTCTGTGCTAGTTTGACTCCTTACTCCAAGGCTGGTCCTTATAGGTGTTAATGGGGAGTGAGAGGCTCAGCCCTCAGCTGCTACCTGTGACATACCACAGGGCTCAGTACTCTCTCCACTTCTCTTTAACATCTACATGGATTAGATCATCCACCTCTATGCATTGAAGCATTATCAGTATGCTGATTATACTCAGCTCCATAGCTCCATTCCTGGTGACTAAGTGATACTGTGGCTGTCCTCTCATGGTGCCTGGTAATTGTGGGGGGTCTGCATGGGAGACAACAGGCTTTGGCTGAACCCTGGCAAGACCGAGTGGCTTTGGGTGCATGGAGCTCCAAAATCCAGGATTTCAACATCTTTACTTGTGGATGGGATTTCACTACTCCAGGCAGACCCAGTTTGCAACTTAGGGGTTCTCTTGGACTTCCAACTCCTGCAGTTGGTCATCACCTTTAAAGCCTTGCTTGGCATGGGTTTGGGCTACCTGAGGAACCATCTCATCCTGATGGGACTGGCTCACATCATCCATGCGGATAGAGGGGGCATGCTCCGGATCCCATTAGACAAAGAATATCAGCTTGGTGGGCTCCAGGAGAAGACTCTCTCACCATTTTGAAAGAACTTCAAAACTTGGCTCTGCCAGATGGCTCAGGGACCCAATGGGGGAGCTTCATACTGGACATGATTGATTAATTAAAACCTAATTCCACCTCCCCATCCTCTGTGTGTCCAGGTTCTGCCTTTCCCATCTGGTTTTAATAATTTGTAACTATCAATGATTTTATCTGCTGTGTGTCATAACTGTTGAGCTTAATGTCTTTTCTTGTTTAATGTTTATGCTGTAAGCCACCCAAAGTCATTGGATACGAGATAGGTGGGAAATAAAATTTCTAAATAAATAAATATAATTCCTGGAATCTTTTCTCATATTCTCTGACTATTGTAAAACTCTCTGATATGGAGGATGTTTTTTTAAATTGTTAATTGATTATGTGCCATTAAATTGGTGTTGACCACAAAGATAGACCTTCTTCAGGATGATTTGTGCCCAGTCTGATCCTTTAGGTCTTCCAACAGTGTACCCATCACTGCTGTAAATGATGCCTACTGTTGGTCAGCCTATTTTTCTCTTTTCTTCCAACTTTTCCAGAATTATAGACTTCTCAAGAAAACTAAGTTTTTCTATTATGCATCCAAAATGTGGTAATTCGAGCCTGGGTATTTGTGCTTTGAATCAGAACTTTAATTGTTCCTTGATGCATTTGTTTATTTTTTTGGCTATCCAAGTTATTCTCAGATGTTTTACCATCACCAAAATTTAAAAGCCTCAATCCTCCTTCACTCCTGCTTCTTCAAAGTCCAGCTAGTGGTCATGTGAACTTGCACATGCAAAGCTGAATCCAGAAGCACACTTTGACCTCAAAGTTTCATTCTCCATCCATATCAGGTTGAAATCTATTTCAATATATTTTTTCTGGACCAGGAACAATCTTTCTTACCTGGATTAAGTCTCAGGTTTTAGACCATAACTACTTTCATATGCTAATCCATGTAATGGTGGGTCATCAGAAGCTACCACTGAAACTTCATGTTTCCAATCTGTATATGAAGCCAGATGATATGAGTTTAGATTATCCATATTTGATTTGATTTGATTTGTCAATTGCTTACAAAATAATAGGTATAAATATAAACATGAGTAAGAAGACAGGAAATAGATACGAATAAATGGGGACAATAGGACAGGGATGGTAGGCACGATGATGCACTTATGCATGCCCTCTGAGGAATCTTGTAGCTTTGAAGCAACTAAACAACACAATGGGGATTGGTTATCCAGCACAGTAGGATATAGAGAAGATATCTTTATTAGAAATTTCCTAAAATTATTTTAAGATTGGGTGGGACAGTTCCCTTCTCCAGTGATACATTAATCTTATGTCCTCCAACTACTTCATGAACCATGAAGGCAAGGATCAAGGGCACACATGATTGCCCTTCTGTTATCAAGTATCTTGATACCAGTAACTAAGAGATGAAACTGAATATGAGCAATTTTTTATCTACCAAATGCCTAGCAAAAAGTAGGAAACTTGTTTTCCTTAGCTTTCCTTTATCATTGACGAAATGGACATTTTACAACTTAAAATAACAGGAAATATCTTGACACTTCTCCCCCCACCCTCCCCAAATTCTAACTGAATGCCAATACCATATAGAAATATATTTAGACAATTTATATTCACACTTTTTGAATTCTCATAAAATATTTCTAAATGAAGGTGATGGGCCTTCATCATAAAATACAATTCCTAATTTGCATTCATAAAGATATGTTTATATTTATATAAACTTTTAATCAAGAAGAGAGTAATATAAAGATAGTTTGAAAATGACCACACTCTAGGTTCATAGCTATAAAAAGGTATTATTATTTTTCTATCAGTAATTGCTCAAAAGTATAATTTATTGAATACTATTTATGTACATTTGAAAGATATGTGAAATCTTCTTGTTGGACCTAATAGTCTCCAGACCTCAATCGGTTCCATCTAACATATGTTGCGAAAAATGCCACATGCTCCTTTAGACATACTAATTTATCTTTCCATCTGTAGAAACGTAATAAGTACACCAAAGGCATTAAAAACAATCTGAAATTATTTTTATAACATTTGATTAGTTTGGAGGGCATAAACAGAACATGAATGTTACTAAGTGAACACGTTGCCCTATTTTACTCTGCAGAAATTAGGAATTATTTAGTAATTGAACCCATGACTGAAAAACTAACATTTTATGCAATTATTTGCTCATTTAGTCTTAACTGAGCACTGATTAAATACCTAGTTCTTAACTTAAATTTCTTGAAGTGTTTATATTTATCCATGATGGGAATTTCTTCAACAATTTAATGTAACAGAAAAATTTCTAATTTCAGAAACCTTTTATTTGGTGAAATAATTCAATTTCCATTGTATTAATAACTTTTATGATAAATATTAATACAGAACTAAGGATTTCTGCCTCCACAGGAATTTTTGTTTCCACAGTCTCTTTTTCTTTTAAATTCTATCTGTTTAGATCTGAGTTTCTATCAGCAGTAAGATCCAAGTTACCTTGTTAAATAAAGGCTTTCAGCACTTTAATAGTTTTAAATAAAATTCTTTGAATCTGAATTTTAAGATAACCAGCAGCAAAGAATTATTGCTGAAATGCGTCTTCATTATAAATGAAGCTATTTTTGTTTATAAGAGTATAACAACAAATAATTCCAAATGGTATCTCAAATGTTTATCTCAATGGTATCTCAAACTAGTTTAGTTACTATTTCTCTTAGTAATGTAATTTTGGTCATGATTTTAAACAGCTGCAGAATTAGTTTGGATATTCTTAACAATACTGGATTCTTATAACCCTAAATTCTTTGAGGTAAAATTGCTTTCAATATACATCTCAACTATTTTTCCCCTCAAGTTTTTCTCCAGCCCTTTCCAAAACTTCAATTTGATCTTCTTGGCTTCCAATATTTTGGTTTTCTTCTACACTGACTAATATTCGCTGTTATCAGAGCGATTGAAATTTTACAGTGGTAGAATATCTATCTAATCATGATTTGTCATAAACACTCATGATTATTTATTTATGTTGTATATTTAGGTGTCCAACCTAAAGTTGGATGCCTAAAGTTTAACTGTCCAACTCAGGTTCATTACACTGAGTGGATAAATTAATTAAACAATACATATAGGATCTACAACCAGGATAAAAACAAACTAACCAATATCAGATCAATACTGTCATTGCATGGATTCAACCATGCCTCCATTTCCCCATGCTCAGTGAAGTAGCATGTCTTTTAAGCCCTTGCAAAAGCCTGATGAGGGGATCTGGAAGGGTCTAATCATGGGAGAGATATTCCAAAGGGTGGGTCCACAAGATGCGACTGAAGCATGCCTCTTCTACCATATGGATTAAGACAGGTAGTTGGAAAGAAGCAGCATCTCGAATGATAATAACTATTTGTAATAGTGTAAAATAGTGTAAAATTTTAACTGTTGTGTCCTGTTTTCTATTCCATTTTCTTTAAATTGTTTCTATTTCCTATCAATTATTTTTGAAACTCTTCATAGCTTTTAAATTATTATGGAAGCTTTCTTCAAAGCCAATAAATGGATTCTGTAACAAATGATATGTTAGTCTTGACTTTTCCAATCCTTTTGTCGCACTTATAGCTTTTTTTTTTTTTTAAATCTTTAGCAGTTCTTATTCTTGTTCATAATCCTAAGTAGCCTTCTGAGCCACCTGTTTTCCCCAGGTTTGCCAAATCTATTCATTTTAATGTGAGCAACTTTCTCCATGTCTGTTGAAAGCCTCTGAAGAGACTATCACTGGACAACACAGACAGAAGTTTGGGTACACTTTAATAAACCCTTCGGTTATTCTTTGAATTAAACTAATATCCCCAAAGATTCCTGGATTACACCAAATATTTAAATCTTTTCTAGCAAGTTTTGGCAGTCTCATCCTCATTTTACTCAACCTCTGGCAAAAGACCACTTTAAACTTTTAGCAAGAGCAATCCCCCCCTCTCCCCTCCCCCCAGCAAGCATACAAAATGGTGCTAGAAAGAGATTAAAGAAGCATTCTTCTCTGTTTGGTTTTAGAATGTACTAACTGATCGGGCACATCATTTTCATTTGCTGTGTAATTTTTAGATCATTGATCTATTTCTCATTTTCTGAATTAATATATTAGGTAATCAAAACAATTAAAGTTATCCATCATATTATAGACCTCTTCGCATGTTGCATTTCAGGTCTGAGCTTGCGAAATATGTATGCTACAAAGAAAAACATCCAAAAATGATGAGGTGCACATAAATAACAATGGGATATAAGTCAAATAAGATTGTATAATATGAAAATATCATGTACAAATAAAAGTGTATGCAATAGTGTATAAAAGTCATTGCATATGTTCTTTTTATTGGAGCATGTGTGTTTTGAATGATGACTGGGTACATGCCAAACACATATTACTCAGTTATAGTTCATTCTTCTATCATGCAGTTCCCAACACATTGAGGCTAGGGAAATGCAGACCTGATGGATAATAAAAAAGTTTCCCGTCCATATTCTGCAGCTTGGCATTTGGCTCTGTTAATCAGTCAATGCTTGTTGATGGCTAGAGGAAATATTTTCTTGATAATTTTGTTGGAATACTGGACCTCTGATTGTTGTATCCTTAGAGATTGGTAGAGCAAATGAGTATTGGAGAAATGCTGACAGCCACTTTCATCCTTCCTAAATAGCAGCTTTTAGGTGACATTGAAAGATTCAATTTTGTCCCCAGGGGCAAAAGTATTGAGGGAATCCCACAATTTCCCGCATTGTCACCCTTATTATTCAATTGCTTTCAAACAAATGCCAAACTAACTGGCAGCACTTGGACAAAATCAGAAATCTAAGGTTCTTAGTAAGACTAGGAAATTAAAAGAAAAAAAAATCAGAAGAAAGCAACAGAAAGCAACTTCTCTGGTAAAGCAATACGAAATAGATGGCTGTACCTATGAAGTCCACAGAAGCCAACTTTAATGATTTTGTAACAATAATCAGGAGATGAACACAGTGTCCTTGATAGGAAAATAAGACCAGCCTCTTTTTTTCTTTTCCATATGAGCCAAGAGATATCATAGAACTTCTGAGTCAAGGTCTGGGTGATTGAAGAGAAAGGAGCAAAGTAAAGCTTAAAGTTGCTCTGTTGGAAATATGATTGCACTAGTGACTATTCAGTATCTAATAATCTGCTGCCTACTAAGAACAATGGAAGTTAGTAGGGAGTTTTGGGTTTGCTTCATACCCCTCTTTGTTTTCCCCTCTAGTTTCTTAGCAATATAGGGATTTCCAACTTGGTCTTTTTTCTTTTTAAAGAAAAAGTATTATCTTTAAAAAGGAATTCATTGAAAGAACAATAATATTGGGAAAAAAAAGGTCTCAGTGTATGTGCTTCCCCCTCCCCCCCCCAAAAAAAGTTACAATTCATTTGCAATCTACTGGAAGCCAATAAAAAGATTTTTTTTTAAAAAAAGAGTTAATGAAAGATGTACCCTTCAGCATTAGGGTTATCAGCCTTATGAAAAGTAATCACCAATTGTGTTCGTGAGATATATCATGAAAGGCATCATTAATTGTCAATTCAGTCCTCTGACCCTAAATTCATGTAGTATTTCAGCAAATGTATAACAAGTTGAACAAGAAAGCAACCTGCAAATATCCATAAAAAGATCTGAACAAGAAAAAAAGGATGCTTTTACCTCAACAGAATCCTGTTGCTTTCTAACCACTTCCCCGAAACAATCCCATGGGTCATCCAGTTCACTACTTGAAAGGCTGCATTAAATGTGCTAAAATGTATTAAATGTGATAAAATGTATGTATGTCAAAACTGGATTCTTAGAAATGAGTCCAGTGCAGCTTGGCAAGATCCTGTTGTTTTTCTAATTCCCTTGGAGAGGGTGGCTCTTAAGGTTATACGGGGCTGCCAACAAGGCTGATAATTTTTGACAGTTCCCCCCCCAAAAGGGTGAGCTACATTCATTGCCTCCTCACCAATAGGTCTTATCATTTTACTAGCATTCTGTCTGTTACTTCTAGGAGGAGAGCATAGCCATATGAAAGGGAGAATGTGAAAAGCCACAAACCTGGTTCAGAGGCCAATCAGCCACTCTGGTGAGCATTTCATATATGTTTAGATCTTTTTACCCAAGTACCTATGGCACAGTCAGATCTCTATGAGAATAATTGTACATGACAGTAAATCCACATAAACATTCAGTAGTGCAAATAGAAGAAAATAAATATGTGACTCAAAAATCAGTTTCAGGCAGAACCGTTTTATACATGGTTGGTAGAGAAACATGCTCTCAATATTTTTATATTCTCAGTGTTACAAACTGGCTCACTTTAAAGGATTTAAACATTTTGTTCACTGTAAAGAGAGTATCACAGCTGTAGAACTAAGCAAATTTTTAAAGAACTGAATTCATGTATTGATGAAAGAATCTATTTGTAGCAGAAGTGGCTTATTTTCTTTAAGCAACCTGCTGGGGCTTAGGTATATTACTTTTATAGAATGGCTTTTTTCAAAATTACTTGATTTCAACATAAATTTACACAATGCATCCTTTCTAAATGTAAGGTAAGCAAATAATAGTTCTGCATAAAATTGATTATAGGGGAGATTTCAATCTTAATTGAACTCCATGGGACTTGGTTATGATTAGACATGTATGTAATTGTAACATGAGTAAAGTTTACAGTATGGATGCTGATTTGGAAAATCTTTGTGAAGAATTTATTTACCTATTATAAATTCCATAAAGTATAACAATTGGAAAAGTATAGCATAGTATAAAATATGTAGTACACTGTATAATATAATAATAAAAATATGGCTTTCCCTCTTACAGCAGTGACTAGGGATTTACAAGTCTAGCATCTGCATATAATCCATGATACTTGAGGTCAAAATAAAAAAACTCAATTAGAAAAAACAGGTTTTGATGCTAGTGTTCAGTAAGTGGTATATCATGTACTAATGGACCAGCCAAGTAACATGTTGTATACCTGGGGGTCCTAAAAGCCTCTTTTATACTAGATCTTCTCAATTATCAATTTTTCTGTCACTTATATTTTATTATGAAAATACCTAAATTATATATCCACTTGAGATTGTGATTTGATCAACCATTGCAGAATATATCAGACTTTCAAAAATATTCATCAGATTTCAATTGTCAGTTTCTTGACTTGAACACTATCTTGCAAAAAATAAAAGAATCAAAGTTTCATGTACATACATAATAGTAACCTCATGATGCTATAATAGGCTACTGTTGATGGGCTGCTTGATAGGAACTTCTGCAGAATCTTTGGGGAAAATAGGGGTCATAATTTTAAATGATATCCATCAACATACCCATGTTTAGTTCTGGGTGTCACTATCTAAAAGGATCCAGGTAGCTTGTGGTATGAAAAATATTTGCTAGAGATCCTGTGTTAACTGGTTCTGTATAAAGCATCTTCCATCATTTATAAGGTTGCAAAAATCATTCTTGATCATTTTACAAAACTAACTTGTCCTAATTGTTTTTGAGAAGAGCATGTTAGATTTCATAGATTTTGGTGAGGTCTGGCAAGGCAAGATCTTGAAGTGTTACAAGCAGACTGTCATAATGTTGATTTCTTGACAAGATGCTTCTGCTATATTTAATAGTGGAGCAAAAATATGATTCATATGCCTAGCATGTCAAGAACATGAACACCATTATGAAGTGTTGATATGTTTACATACCCTTTGTAACAAGATTAAAGTGTTTCTAATTGTCCCTTTCTTGAACCTAACCTAATATTTTTGGTGTGTCCCATAGAATAATATTGAAAGAATGAACAAATCAGTGGTGGAACCATCTGAGATTTGCCTAATTAGAACTCAAATTGTTCCCATATTGGAAGTTACATGTGTATAATGCCTTTTGAAGCAAAGAATAGAAGAAATATGTAAAGGTCAGCCAACAATATACTGCAATGAAGTGTATTTCCATATTTTTTGAGAAAAGGACCTTTCCATGCAATAAGACACATTTGATTTTACTAGAAACAGATTTCAGAATGGTCTTATCCAGTTTGAAGGGGATGAATCCTGCAAACTATTGTAGGTTCGTATTAAGAAGAATTTTTGATTATGATGTATTTCAATTTGCTTCATGAGATAAAACGTCTGTCTGGTATGCAATATTGTGATACTGTAATAGGACTATACTATTATAATGGCTTTATATATTGCAATGGTACCTGATATTCTGATGATACTTGCTGACATAAGATTTCATATAACAGATTAAAAAATAGCTTTTTCCCAAACATTAATGTCTGTAATGTTCCCAGTCAAACTCCGAATATTGAATTGTATGGAAATAATGCTTTAATTCAAGGAGACTGATCCAAGCTATTAACAGTCCTTACCATTATCGTTAACAAAAGAGCAGCCTTCCTGCCTACCTACCTACCTACCTACCTACCTACCTACCTACCTACCTATATCAAAACACTGCCTTTTACTCCATATGATGATCATGCATATATGTAACTGGGCCAGCTTTATTTTGGGTACAGTAACATTTGTCATTTATTAGACTGAATTGTTCACAGTAAATTTCAACTCCAAGACTCTCGTGGATTTGAGATAGCTGGGCAGAGTCCGTTGTGGGATAATATACCAAGTCTTCTCATATGTATGCACATTTGAATCTCTGTAGGATTGGTGGGGTTTTGCCAAAAAAATGTTCACAAGACCCCCTCTTGATGAGAAAAATTATTAGTAAACTTGGGAGCACATTCACTCCTGGAAACCATATAAAAACCAATACATGGTGTTTTTCTTCTGCTAATGATGGCAGTTTGGCAATATTATCTGCTGAGATAATCAGCTTTGGTAGCAAAAATATTTCTCATCACTCCCTTTTTGGCTCAGTTCTCTGCGAGAGAAAAAGAGTAATGTAAACAGAGCCCGTGTGAGTGGGCTGTTAATGAAAGAGTTGCCAAGTGTATATGCAAGTTTCTATGTACAACTGCAATTATGGACATTTTTCCTCAACTTTTGAATCAATAGAGGCTTACAGACTTTTTAAATTAAGATGTTGTCAAAAATCTATTGCTTGCTGTTCCTACCCTTATTGTCAAAGGAGCTTCTAAAACAACAAACATTATTAATATAAGAATCTCATTGCAGCTTCTTGCGGATATATACCTAAACATTGTTTATAGGGCTCAAATGTCTTTCTGCCTAAAACAATGAAGATATAATTTAAATAGCTAGGCTGCTACAGATTTTTTTTTTAAATTGCTAATATCTTTGAGTGACATTTCTGTAGTCTTTCCCTCCCCCAATATTAAGTGATGATTTGTTTCATCATGTATGTGTAACTTTGCCCATCTGTCCATTATTTTAAACTAAACTTTTTGCCATTTTAACAATATAACAAGAATTTAGCATGCCTTTTATATCTGTTGGGTGAACTGGAAAGGGATGCTATGCACAAATTCACAAAGGTATGATAATGTGATAATTTTTATTTATTATTTATTAATTTATTGATCAAAATTAGACATCGCCCACCTAACTGACTCTGGACAGTTTACAGAAAAAATCATACAGTATAAAAAATAAGAGTTGAAACAGAATGGGGTGGAGGGAGTGCTTTTAGGCTTACCTTGGCCACTCCCAAAGTGGCACACTGCTCTTTGATCCTCACATGAATTGGCAGAGCCAGGTTTTCATGCTTTTTGGAAAGCCGAGAGAATGGAGGCCAATTTCACCTCTGGGGGCAAGATGTCCCATAGGGTGGGGACAATGACAGAGAATGCTCTCTTCTTAGATCCTACCAGTAGGAATTATTTAACTGACTGGGTCCATAATATACCCTCTCTGCCTAACTGGATGGGACGGGTTGGGACAAGATGCTTCCTTATGTAAACTGAACCCATTCCATGAAGGATTTTAAAGGTGATATCCAACACATTGAAATGGATCTGGAAATAAACTGGTGCGGTATCTGCTATCCCGCATTAGATGGGCGTCTCATGATAGGGAG
>BLBF01000007.1:5525046-5549470 GCA_015471245.1 Laticauda colubrina
CATTGATACACAGTTGCAAACACATAAATGATACATAGTTACAACAAACTGGCACCCCCAATACAATTCACATTTTAGTGCAATCTGTTAAATAAATCACAACTTCTGGAATCAATCTTGCAAAATATTAATAGCACATGAATAAAACTTAAAAATTACCCCATGCAACAGGAGGTATTAAAAACAGTTAACAACAACAATCATCATCATCATCATCATCATCATCATCATCCGATAAATATAAGACACAATCTTAAGGCAAATTTTATTCTAAATATCTTAGTTTTGACCAAGTCACAAAATGCTCATAAGGATAATACTGCATCAGAAACACCAAAAGGAGCATGCTTTGCCCAGGCGAGAAATAAAAAGGTGGCCCCAGGAAGAAGTAAGGTTTGAATTTTGAGAGCAGGTGATAAGACATTGTGTGATGCAAGTTCATCATTATCTCACCACAAGAATTATTTGCATAAAATAATAAAAAACAACAGCTGTTGACCACTGCAAAACAGGAGCCCAGGAGCTTAGGATAACATGCCTGCCAAGGGCAGTATCCAGTTGGTGGTGGGGGAGATATGTCCCAGGCACTGTAGCTAATAATGTGCAGCAGGCTATCCCCTTAGAAAGGTTTAGGTAGCATTGTTGTTGTTGTATGGCATTGCTACAATAGCCATGAGACCACAGTGCTATTGCAGAGTAGTAGTTTGGCTTTCCAAAATGCCAGCCCTGTTATAGGAAGTTGCACCACAGGGCAATGAGCTAGCTTTGCAATAGAGAGAAAGACAAGCATTTCTTCCTGCACCATCACTCAAGGCTCCCTTCCTTCCTGGAGCTGCCTCACAAAAAGGTACCACAACCAGGAAAGTTCACAACCATCAAGAACTTAACTGTCTGTACAGAGCTCGGCTCATCTCCCCACCGAAGTGGTACCTATCTTTCTATTTGCATAAAACATGTTTTCAAACTGTTAGGTGGACAGAAGCTGAAGTGAGGGATAGGAGCTCTCCCTGCCATGGGAATCTAGGGCTTGAATTGCTGGAGCTGAAACCATCTCCAGCATCATTAAGCCACTGAGCCACCTTGTCTCCTACAATTCAGGTAATCCAAATGGATCCAAAGTAGGGCTAAAATATGGAAATAACAATTAGTAGCTGAAAAATGGGTGTGGGGATGGGAGAAAGGAAGAACTGCTTCTAGAATACATTTTTTAAATTATTTTCTTAAAATTCCCTTTTGTTTGGTTTGCTTTTTGTTTTAAAGAATTCTTTAAAGGCCCGGTCCCACTGGCCGACGGACGCAAAATGTATGCATAAAGGACACAGCGGATGAGCAAAATTTCGGGGGTGGCTCCATCCGTTGTCATCCGCTCCAAAAAGTGGTGAAAATTTGCACAAACAGAACGGAAAAGAACGGAAAAGAATGGACGTGGGTAGTATGTAGCGGGGATGTTAAACGGATGTTCATCGGAAGCCTAGTGGATGGAAGCGGATGACACCTCCAAAGGGGTTCCGGGGGAGAATTTTGAAGTGAATGCATAGTGGAAGGGGCGGATGCATCACGTATGCCTAAAGGAAAGAAAGGGGATGCCGTGAGGATGTATATCAGATGCAAACCGTTCACTGCGCATCCTTTCTATTTCCATGCTACTAATGCTGTGCAGACATTCCATGTACCTTTTGTTTCCTCCCTCTTTCCGTTTTCAGCTGCAGCAGATGTGAGTTGCGAGGATGCCCAGAGGATGCAGAGAGGATGCAGCAGACATTTAATGGATGATAAATGGACATAGAACGTCTGTTGCTCGTATGTCGCGGATTTACATTGTACGTGGTGGAAAGTTCATCCACTCAAAAAGTTTTGTGCAGCTCAAAACTTCTTGCGTGGATGAAATCTCAGTGGACGGATGCTCGACGGATAGAGCGTATGAAACATGTATGCAATGAGTACACAATGGATGCATAGCGTTTTCCAATGGATGGCAAGCTTTTTAAAATGTTTTACATTCTCTTTGCATCCGTAAGTGCAGTGGGACCGGGCCTTAAGTATGTACATGCAATTCTTTTTTGTTTTTGTTTTGCTTGCACATCTTAACCAATAGTACAATTTAAAAAAAAAAAATCAAGAGGTTGAATTTACAGCCTTTTCTTTGACTTTTGGACAAAGAAAATGGACTTAGAGACAAAAGACTTACTGTTCCTCACCAGAAATAAAAACATATGGCTTCAAACCATTCATAGAATTGATTCTTATGGATCAACTATGTGTGTCTGCTATGAATTATGGCATCAATTTATTGAAATATGTCTGTAAATGTGCAACTTGTACGTTTTTGTTTCTTTTTTACTTTTTTCCTCCCTTTTACAATTTTTTTATTTTTTTATTTTTTTTAACTTTCAATTAGTTTTGAAGAAGCTGTTCAGATTATCATTGGTCATTCAGACTTTCCTAATTTGGTATTGGTTGGGCAGCATTTTTATTGTGAGGTCTTGCCGCAATGAATAGATATCACACTGTGTCCCACAAACTAGCTAAAAAACACAAGTCTAGATTAGGGGTCCCCAGCCCAGGGTCCATGGACTGTCACCAGGCCGTGGCATGCCAGAAGCTGGGCCGTGCAAACAAGTGAAGCCTCATCCACAGGATGCAGGCAGTACACAAAACCACACCTCCTCTGGTCCATGGAAAAAATTCTCTCCACAGAACTGGTCCATGGCACCCAAAAGGTTGGGGGCTGCTGGTTTAGGTTGTTGCATAAACCCACCATCTGCAATTAAAATTCAGTGTGTTTTATGAATTCAGTGATAGCATCATTGCGACACAGTTTATCCTATGAATGCTTTCTGTTTAATGCTCAATACACAGATGCTCCCAAAACACAATAGATTTTCTGTGATTTATTCTGATCATCAAAAAGGTGCTGCTGTGGACAGAAAAAAGGAAGAAAAGTGCACAGTATCAAATAATAATGGCCATGCAACCTATTGCAGTTTGTATATCAACAGCTTAGGCAGAAAATAAAAGGCTGTTGCTGAATTCAGTTTGAATACTGTGTTTGTCTTGGAGTGTTTTTTTTCCAAGAGTAAAAGGCAAGTATAGTATGGTAGAGCAAGAGCTTTACTGTAGTTTACAGAAATCTTTCCAATTCTCTTCTCTGCACCATTTTTCTTTCAAAATTGTGCATATTTCTCCAGAGATCTCCCCAGTTTCTTCAGTGGCACTAATTTTTCTATGGCATTTTTCTGGTTGGCTAATCCTCTGATTCCACCAAACACACCAATAGGATTTTACACTGATGTTTAACTGACATTGAAAAATATTGAAATATTGAAAAACAAATAAAACTCTTGAGTAGTCTTCATTCAGCCCATCAGTTTGCTTAGCTTTTCCTTTATGGGGTCATGCTTCATAATGATGCTGAGAGGTAGAGGAGAAGTCAATAAAATAAAATAAAAGTTCACAAAGGAGAAGTCAAAAAATCTTTGGGTGGGCTAGTGAAACTTGCTCACTGACAAGTTTTACTCTGTGTGCACATTGACTACTGGTAACTTAGATCAGATTTGGCTTTTTTTAACTTTTCAGTGTTGCTTGCTTATTTGCTTATTTATCTTATTTAATATACTTGTTTACTTAGATTACTTTACACACAATATTTATTTATTTATTTACTTATTTATTAAATTTGCTTATTATAGTTATTTATGTTTCCTTATACTTATTTTTTAGATTTATTTATTATATTTAATATATTTCATTTAGGATTAGTGTAGTTTAACTGAGAACATTAGGGATGGAGATATTCCTCTCTTATGCAGGTAAACTCCTCTTTGAGATAAAGCCCATGTCACACTGCACCAACGGATGGAAAGAGGATGTAAAATGGAGAGAAACACTTGCCATCCATTGGTTAACGCGATGCATCCGTTCTGTACTCACTGCGTCCATTTTTCTTCCTCTCTATCCGTCCAGCATCCGGCGACTGAGGTTCCATCCGCTCAAAAGGTTTTGAGCTGCTTTTTGAGCGGAAAATGTATCCAACGCATCCGTTCTGCATCCGCTAGGCATATGAGGAACATCTGTTCTACATCCGTCATCATCCGTTACACATCCGCTACATCCGCTAGGCACCCGCTGCACATCCGCGCAATTCAAATCTGCTCCAGCGGAAAGCGGACACAGAGAGGAAGTGAAATGGACACGGAACGGATGCAGGGAGGAAGTGGAACGGATGCAGAAAGGATGAAAGCGGATGCAGCTTGCATACAAAGCATTTAAAATGGAAAAAACGTTCGCAGAGGGGACCTATCTCGTATATTAAGGATCTCTAGAGGATGCCTAGAGGATGCAAAAGGACACATAGAGGAAAACCTATATTGCCTATAAAAAGGGGGAGCAACTCACCTGGATCTCACTTTCAGACCAGCAGCCCTGCTGTGCAGACCTCTGCAGCTTTCATCTGGTGTTGTAACTATGTATCATTTATGTGCTTTCAATTGTATATCAATGCAACTATGGATCATTCAGATATTTCAACATTGTATCATTTCACGTGTAATCATTAAGCTTCTGTCTTCTCAGTGACCTTTTACAGGGCACGTACAGGGACAAGGAGTCAAATATTTGCAAGAAATGGTTTATTCACTTGGGATTACATTGTCTGGCAGGCAGCTTGGTAAAGAAGAATATCCTGATCAAATATAATTCCTGCCATCCTGTCTGTCCTGATATCCTGCTGTTTTCTGAGTCATTGTTAAATTTGTATATTCCGTCTGACCTAAGCTTAACCTAGGTTCTGAGTAAACAATCACCCCCTTTTGAAAAAGCATAATAAAAGAGCTTGTACCCAGCCATTCTGGGCGCACTCATCCCGAGGAACTTCGCCTCCTGTCGTTTTTTCTCTCCTTCGCTCCCTGTCATGAGGCGCCCATCTGATGCGGGATAGCAGATACCGCAATCTGGCTCTTGCTCTTCCACAGAATCCATTGATGTCCACCATGGATCGTAAAACACTCCTTTTGGTAGCCACCATCATTCTGCAACACTGTGAAGCCATCTACAGGCTCTTTCAACTGTTCTACGGGAAGAAAAGTAGGTGGCCAAGAAGCGTCTGGGTCCGAAGATGGATCGGGAGAAGAGCAGAGTACAGACTGTACAACTAGCTGATGGTGGAGCTGAGGAACGAAGACCCTCGTGCATTCCAGAATTTCATGAGGATGCCTCCAGCCATGTTTGATGAAGTTGTGGAGCGGCTGAGACCCAGGTTGATCAAGCAGAGAACCAACTTCTGGCCCAGCCTGGACCCTGAGCTCAAGGTGGCACTGACTCTGCGCCACCTGGCCTCAGGGACCACCTACAGGAGCATGCAGTACGGCTGGAGGGTGCCACACAACACCATCAGCATTGTGGTCAGAGAAGTGGTGCAGGCCATCATCGAAGAATACGTGGAGGAGCTCCTCCAGTGCCCCTCCACTGAAGAAGGCTGGAAGAAAGTTGCAGAGTGGTGGTATCAGAGGTGGAACTTCCCACACACCGTTGGAGCCATAGATGGGAAGCACGTTGCCTGCAAAGCTCCAACCAAGTCGGGGTCCACTTATTTCAACTACAAGGGCTTCTTCAGCATCATCCTCTTCGCCATGGTCGATGCTTACTACCAGTTCATGTACATCGATGCTTCAGGCAACGGGTCAGCTTCAGATGCCCAGGTATACAACGCCAGTCACCTCAAGGAGGGGCTGGAACGCAACCTCATCATGGGCTTCCCAGATCCAGACCCCCTGCCCAACGACACGCAAGATGTGCCCTACTTCATCATGGGGGATGACGCCTTCTCCCTCAGAACCTACTCATGAAGCCCTACAGTTCCAGATGCCTCACCCGTGAAGAGAGGATCTTCAACTACAGGCTGTCCAGGGGAAGACGGGTGGTGGAGAACGCCTTTGGCTTCTTGGCCAACAGGTTCCAGGTACTTCTCACCAACATGCAGCATCGCCCAGAGACCATGAGGAGGATCATGGAAGCTTGCTGCATCCTGCACAATCTCATGCGCACCTGCTACCCAGTCTTGCAGAACAGACTCGTGGACCTCCAACAAGGCAATGGGGACATGGAGCCTGGGGAATGGAGGCAAGGGCAAAACCTGATAGACACTCAGGATGTGCAAGGCCCCAACAGAGCCTCACATGAAGGGAAGAAGCAGCACAACCTCCTGAGACACTGGTGCAACTCCCCAGCTGGAGCAGAGGAGTGGCAAGACAGGATGATAGATGATTAATGGATGCTTCGTTCAGCCTGTCTCATCACACTGATGGGAATGCGCCATGTATGTTGGGTGGGCCTACAATGAACAGGGCATTTAATAAAGAGTTGTGTTTATGTTCAAATGTGTGGATCAATGATTAAATTGTTATTGATAATAAAGGGCCAAAGGTGTGGCACCTGGGAGGGTGGACCATACAGTCCCACTATGCTTGCACTGGAAGTTTATCTATCCCACAGCTATTACCCATCCCAAAGGTATCCCTACCCATCCCACAGCTATTACCCATCCCACAGGTATCCCTGCCCATTCCACAGCTATTACCCATCCCAAAGGTATCCCTGCCCATCCCATTGCTATTACCCATTCCACAGGTATCCCTGCCCATCCCACAGCTATCCTTACTCACCCCAAAGATATCCCTGCCCATCCCACTGCTATCTTAACCCATCCCACAAGCATGCAAAGGCTTAAACCATTTCTAAAAGTTTCCACCAAGACTTTATTTAATAAAATAAATGAAGCAAGTGTGTGAAGCAAAGATAATCTTTATTAATAACAAGCTGTAAAAGAAAAATGACCCAAGTCAAGTGTCCAAAGCAAAAATAAAGTCAACAGGTAGCCACCCAGTCTCTGGCACTCTTCTTGGTCACTCTGAGGCATGCCCAGTCTCAGGGGTGAAGGGACCAGGTGCTGTGGAGGTGGCTGCTGCTGGAGTGCTTGTCTGAAGTGCCACTGGGGTGCCTGGCCCCAAGAGGACAACAGGGGACGGTGTGTTGAGGAAGCTCTCAGACAGCTGGCTCAGCCCCGTGATGTTGAGAGCCCCTTCCTCCATGAAATGGGGTGTCAGCCCCAATACCGATGACAGATGTACTGAGGCCAGGCTTGGCTGTGGGGTGGAGGAAGGAGAAGTGTAGTGGGGCTGTCTGGTCTGCAGCTGGGTGAGGACTGGCGTGGGTGGCATCACTGTCATCGGTGGCATCATTGTCATGGGTGGCATCGGTGGCATCAGTGGAACTGGTGGCATCCGATGACCATGTGCCTGGACTGGGAAGGGCTGCTGCCTGTGCTGCTGGACCTCCTGGTAGCCATAGCCTTGGTTGGTGAGGGCCTGTGGAAAGCCTTGGAAGGGGAGTGACATCACCTGGGGTGGAGGAGCAGACCTGGACTGGGTGGGAGCAGGTTCATCTCGGTCTGGAGGGTTGTGAAGCAGATCGGTGATCCTGTCCTTCACCACCTGGTACTGAGGTTCCGCCATGTCCATGAGGGTCTGGTTCACATAGGTTAGGAAGGGCTTGTGGTTGGAGGATGAGGAGTCGGTGTGTACTAGCTGAGAGAGGAGATATACGCTGCTCCTGATGGTGTCTCTTATCTCCAGCAGGACAGTGTGGCTCTGTCCCTCCGGTTTGCCTCTCTGCCTTTCTGTGGAGGTGGAGCTGGGGGTGGATGCAGGTTGGGCTGTGGTGGACGTGCCGTCTCCTTTCTCCCACTGCATCAGGGGGTCCTCCACGTGCTCCGCCATGGGTAGTACAGCTGTCGGGAGGCTCTCCGTCATGGCACGCTCCACAGATACCTGCCTGGAGACAGGAGCTGACTCTCGGCCGGAAGAGGACTGGCTCTCAGCAGGCTCCCTGAGAGAGAGGGTTGTGAGAGGGGATGCTCCTCGGTGGCAGATCTCACCCTCCAGGAAGCTGCACTTGGCCATCATGTAGGTCTCTCTGTCCGTCAGCTTGACCGCGGCCTGGCCAGATTTCTTGAGGTGCAGCTTCCCGTACCAGGTGTGCATGTGCTTCCACCAGCCGAGGAGCACCTCCGAAGTGTAGCCCAGGCTCTCTGCCTTCTCTCTCCAAGCTGCCTGCTTCCTTTTGGTGTCCCTATAGAGCCTGTGTCCCTTCCGCAATAGATACTCGTTCTCTCTCAGCCACTCCAGCACCTCATCCTCATGTTACTTTTCTATGGTGTATTGCCTCCTCTCCTGTTCTCGCGTCTGCCTCTTCCTCCCTTTGGGAGGACCATATGGGCCCTCATCAGAGGGGCTTCTCCTCCACACCACAACCACCACCAGCAGCAGGACCAGCAGGACCAGGATCAGCAGCAGCAGAGTAAGCCCCAGCAGCGCCAGCAGCGCCAGCAGCACCAGCAGGACCAGGAGCACCAGCAGGACCAGGAGCATGAGCAGGACCAGGAGCACCAGCAGGACCAGCAGGACCAGGAGCACCAGCAGGACCAGCAGGATGAGGAGCAGCGCCAGCAGAGTAAGCACCAGCAGAAGCACCAGCACCAGGAGCAGCGCCAGCAGAGTAAGCACCAGCAGAAGCACCAGCACCAGGAGCAGTGCCAGCAGAGTAAGCACCAGCAGAAGCACCACCGCCGGAAGCAGCATCAGCAGAGTAAGCACCAGCAGAAGCTCCACCGCCAGAAGTAGCTTCAGCAGAGTAAGCACCAGCAGAAGCACCACCGCCAGAAGCAGCATCAGCAGAGTAAGCACCAGCAGAAGCACCACCACCAGAAGCAGCATCAGCAGAGTAAGCACCAGCAGAAGCACCACCGCCAGAAGCAGCATTAGCAGAAGCAGCTCCTCCAGAAGCAGCGTTAGCAGAAGCCCCAGCCCCAGAAGAGCGAGCCCGGGCTGCAGAAGCCCCAGCAGAAGCAGAGTGAGGGCCAGGGGGTGGGAGAGGGGCGGCCCTGTCCCTCTTGCCAGGGCTGGCAGCAAATGGCTGAGGCTTTCTCTTCTTCCCCATGGTTGTGGGGTTGCTGGCTGGCAGGCAGGCTGGCAGGCAGGCTGGAGAGCTGTGTCTGGAAGCAGGTCTTTGCTCTATATGGTGACCTTCTTGGGAGCTGCTTCCCTTTATATCCGCGGGGCTGACACAATGCATCCTCCCCGCATGCGCAGTGAATGCTAGGCATCCTCTAGGCTTCCACTAGGCATCCAGTAGGCTTCCGCTGTGCATCCGCTTCATCCGCTCAGCATCCGCTGTGCATCCGCTTCATTCACTCGGCATCCGCTCTGCATCCGCTCTTTCCATTCCGCATCCGCTTTGCTGCGCTCCCCCGGAAGCCCTGTGGATGTGCCATCCACTTCCATCCGCTAGGCTTCCGTGGAGCATCCACTTTCCATCCGCCCTATGTCCTCCCCCCGTCCATTCCTTTCCTTGTTGTCCGCTCTGGTTGTACAAATTTTTGCCCCTTTTGAGAGTGGATAACAAGGGATGGAACATTTTTCTCGTCCGCTGTGTCCTTTTTACAAACGTTTTGCGTCCGTCGGCCAGTGTGACAGGGCCTTTAGAGATCCTTTCTTTTATTTATTTATTTACTTGTATGTGTAACTCTAGGATTATTTACTTGTATGTGTAACTCTAGGATTCAAAATTCTATTTGCTTCTTTGGCAATTTCTTTAGGGAAATGGTTGAAAAACTGGTGGGGCTCAAGACTTGGGCAGCAATAGCATTGGTTGCCCCTGGTGGATGACAGGCTCAGTACCTGGTTGGGGAAGTGCACCTTTCTTGTGTCTTTTACATTTCTAGGAGCTTTAGTCAATGATGTGATTCAACCTGGTACAAAATGCAGTGGCCCACATAGTTTTATACAGAGGTGACACATGGTGGGCGCATGTGTCACCTATTCTGCAGGAGCTGCATTGGTTACTGATTTGCTTCTGGGTGCAATTCAAGGTGCTGGTTGTCACCTTTAAAGCCCTTCATGACTTGGGTCTGGGTTATCTAAGGAAACATCTCTTGCTAGTTACATCCACCTGAACCATTAGAGTGAGGAGGCAGGGAATGTTGCGGGTCCCACCCCTGAGGGAGATACACCTGGTGGGACCCAGAAGAATTTCCTTCTCCATGGTGGCTCCGTCTCTCTGGAACATCATTCCCCTAGAGATTAGAATGGCCCCCTCACTAATACTTTTCTGAAAGACACTGAAGACCTGGTTTTGCCAGCGGGCCTGGGGACCCCAGAGGGGGATGGAGCCCACCAAATGTCTAGTATTATCTGCTGTCGTCGAGACGGGGGTGGGGTGGGGGTGGGAATTGTTTTTGATTTTTTGTTTTTTGTTTTCCAAAATTTTGTTCTGTTGTACTTTACAAATTTATTTGATTCTTTTTTGTTAGTTTTTATTGTTTTTATTTTTTGTTTTAAATATGGTTTTACATTGTGTAAGCCACCACGAGTCACCATGGATGAATAGGTGGAAATTTAAATAAATAAAATAAATAAACAAATCGGTATAACAATCAGTTCTGTGTAGAGTTAGAAACTGTACTTTAAAAAATGGGTTTAGTTTGGCAAATTGTGCAGCCTATGATTATATGTAAGGTTGATGTTATTTTTAAAGATCTTTTTAGATCTAGAGGATTCCTTACATATGCTACAATGATGCTACAATGTACAGTTGATAATAGATTGATGTAGTTACCTTGCTTTTCAAAAGGTGGCTTTATGGTCCAAGATTTTGGCAGAACTTCTGCAAAGTGTTTTAGAACAAATGGCCAGAATGCTGCTAAAACACATTGCAACTAAATAAGACTCTAGCAGGTATGATTGTATCCACACTATGATTTATAACACTTAGTAAATTCACCTCCTTCAGTAGGTTTGTCCTTAAGTGTTGAAAATGTCTTCTTTGGCAGATTTATCTGCAGAAATACAGACAACATCAAAGAGACCAAAGTAAGTAACCAACTATTTTGTTTGTGTGAGAACCTCTGGCAGGAGTGGGGCTACAAAGGCAATCCTCTCTCTGCATCAGTGGTGGGATTCTACTGGTTCAGCCTGGTTCACACGAACCAGTAGTAAAAAATGGTATTGTTCGGCCGAACGGGTAGTAAAAAACCAACTACTGGTTCAGTTGAATCGTTATTTCTTTTCTTTTTTTTTCCTCCCAATGATCAGCTGTTCCAACATCAGCTATACCAGGATCCCCCTCGCTATCTTACTGCTTCACCCAGGAGGTTTCTCTGAGGCCCAGGAGACAAAAAGGGGCACGCAGAGGGTGCTTCACTGCACCCCCCCCCGCACCCTTTTTTTTTTGCCTTCCTTGGCCTCAGGAAGAAATGCCCCCCCAGGAGGTTCCCTGAGGCCCAGGAGGCCAAAAAATGGAGAGCAGAGGAGTGCTGCACCAAAAAAGCCACACACACCCAGTCACATAGCCATGCTTACCTAGCCACTCCCACAGAATCGGTAGTAAAAATATTTGCATCCCGCCCCTGCTCTGCATCATACCTGACTCTTCCTATTCAGTGGCCAGTCTTAAATTCCAGTGTTCTTGGTGGGTTAATATGTAATGTCTTTTGTGAATATTGTTTAATAGTGTGTTTTTCCATAAAAATACAGAAAAGAAGCAGATAGAAGAGCTAACATTGCTTCAAGAAAGGGAGCTGTCAGAAAAAGATCTTACCATAAAGAGCTGTAAGTCATTCACTTCCTTACCTGCTGTTTTAAGCCCCTCTTTTTATCCACAAATTTATATTATATGACTGATGTTTCCTCTTTGTAATTTCTGCATCTTAGCTGGAAGAGGAGAATCTTTGAAAAATCTTTCAGGACCAGCTCCTTGCCTAACCTATGGTCACAAGCCACAGTCATCCCCATCTTCAAAAAGGGAGACCCCAGCCTAGTTGAAAATTACAGACCAATCTCTTTATGCTGCTTCACCTGTAAAGTCATGGAATCAGTTATTAACCAATCCATTATCCTCCACTTAGAGACAAACAACCTACTCTCTAATAAACAATTTCATTTCAGAAAAAAACTATCCTGTAATCTGCAACTCCTACACTGCAAAAACATATGGACTGCACAACTCAATCAGGGCAAAGCAATAGACACAATCTACATAGACTTCTCTAAAGCCTTTGATTCAGTGGTACACGACAAACTACTCCTAAAACTAAAAGCTTATGGCATCTCAGGACACCTGCATAACTGGATAGAAGCATTCCTGTCAAACAGGCAACAAATGGTCAAAATAGGGAACACCCTATCAAATCCTGTACCTGTCAACAGTGGTGTCCCCCAAGGCAGCATTCTAGGACCAACTCTCTTTATACTTTACATAAATGACCTCTGTTATCATATTAAAAGCAACTGCATTCTGTTCACTGATAATGTAAAGCTATTCAACACCGCTGATAATACTGCTACCCTTCAAAATGACCTCAACTATGTGTCAGAATGGTCAAACAAATGTCAACTTCAAATCTCAACAAACAAATGTTCTGTCTTACATATCGGCAAAAAAAATCAGAAAATAAAATACAAGCTGAATAATCAAGACCTTGTTGATGACCCCAACTATGTCAAGGACCTTGGAGTACTCATCTCTAATGATCTAAGTGTTAGAGTCCACTGTAACTACATAGCCAAAAAGGCATTAAGAGATGTTAACCTAATCCTGCGTAGCTTTTTTTCTGGTAATATTACACTACTAACTAAAGTATACAAAACATTTGCTAGACCAATACTTGAATATAGCTCATCAGTCTGGAATCCACATTACATAACGGACATTAATACAGTTGAGAAAGTCCAGAAATATTTCACGCGAAGAGTTCTCCATTCTTCTACTCGTAGCAGAATATCTTATGCCACCAGACTTAAAATTTTAGACCTAGACAGCCTAGAACTATGCCGCCTTCGATTCGATCTAAGTATAGCACATAAACTTATCTACTGCAATGTCCTGCCTGTCAATGAATACTTCAACTTCAACCACAACAATACAAGAGCAAACAATAGATACAAACTCAAGCACCAAACTTGATTGCAGGAAATATGACTTTAGCAACAGAGTAGTCAGTATCCGGAATACTCGACCTGACTCTGTGGTTTCTTCCCCAAACCCCCAAAACTTTAACCTTAGTCTGTCTAGTATTGACCTCACCCCTTTCCTAAGAGGTCTGTAGGGGGCGTATGTAAATGCACGAACATGCCTACTGTCCCTGTCCTATTGTTTCTTTTTTATCCGTATCCATTTCATATATTCATAACCATGCTTATACTTATACCTGTTATCTAATACTTGCTTGACAAATAAATAAATTGAAAAAAGCCCATTTAGCCAGCAAAATGGCTCAGCTTATGAGGGAAAATAAGGAACTGCAGAGGAAAATGAAAGACAATCCAGAAAGTGAGATCATTTTAACTTAACAACATTTTAATTGTTTTCATTCAAAAAAGAAAAGTGATTTATTTAATCTTAAATTTGACTGTAGAAGTTCTAGTTCTTTTGTTATTTTTTTTGCCAGGAGATGTAGACAGAGATGAGGAAATTAACTACAAGGTACTAAAGGAGAAATATGAGAAGTACCAGAAAGCCATCAGAAGAGTGAAGACTATAAGTATCATACATAACAGTAAGAAATCAGAACAACCTCTTTAAGTGAGATTTTAAATACATTAAAAGTTAATTTTGATTGTACTTCATCAATTTCTTTTTATAGGAGGTCTCAAAAGAATTTGAGAAAAAGAAAGAACTGGCAAGGGCTTGGAAGCAGGCAATTGATGATGTCTGCTCCCATCTCATATCCCTACCTGTGCAAGAAAGATCAAGACAGCAAGATTTGTCCTTCCGTTTCTGGGAGAGAAATAGACGTATTTCAATTGATGACTCACTACTTTATTTTAAAATATTTGTTTAACATTTTCAGTCTCTGCCAGAAAAGAGTTCAAAGAGACACCTGATTGTATACAAAAGGTAAATACACAGACTGTTTGAGAATGTCAGTTGGTATAGAGATTGATATCTGGTTAAATTCCACTAAACTGCACATACAGTCAACTGTTTCATGAAGTGAATGTTAGTAAATAAAGACTGAACATCTACTGAGCACATGATGTAATCTTTCGCATTGGATAAAACTGCTGTTTGATATATATAATTTCATGTGTTAGTTGTTGTTTTTTTCATTGAAATACTTATATATTTTCAAAATAGGAAGATCTGGTTTCTCTTCAAATACAGTCCTCAAATACAGGATTGTATTAATGTGATTCTATTGTAATGTGATTCTACTTCTTTTTAATCTATTTCAGTGAATAATCTCTTTCTATTTCACATTTCATACCATTTGAAATTGTAACATGATGACTATCTTTATTATGAAAATTCTTTTTCACAACCAATTATTCTCCTGAAGAAATTGCTTTTGACATCCCCTTCTTGTCTGGAAAACAAAGTGAGGAAAAGGCTTCCAGCAATTTGAATGTGATGCAGGTGATTGTGCCCTGTAAGCTTCTGTCCTGAATATGTTAACATGTTAACAAAGAAGATGTTAAGCCCATGTCACACTGCACCAACGGATGCAAAGAGGATGTAAAACGGACAAAAAAGCTTGCCATCCATTGGTTAACGGGATGTACTCACTGCCTCCATTTTGCTTCCTCTCTATCCGTCCAGCATCCGTTTATGGACGTTTCATCCACTCAGAAAGTTTTGAGCTGCCCAAAACTTTTGCGCGGAAAATGTATCCAATTCGTCCATTATGCATCTGCTACGTATCCGCTACGCATCCGTTCTGCATCCGTTACGCATCCGCTATATCCGCTAGGCATCCGTTCCACATCCGCGCAACTCGCATCCGCTCGGATGCAGGGAGGAAGCGTAACAGATGCAGAACGGATGCAGAACGGATGCCTAGCGGATGCAGCATGGAAACAAAGCGTTTAAAATGGAAAAAACGTCCGCAGAGGGGACCTATCTCGGATATTAAGGATGTCTACAGGATACATAGAGGATGCCTAGAGGATGCAAAGGGATACCTATACTGCCTATAAAAAGGGGGAGCAACACATCTGGATCTCACTTTCAGAACAGCAGCCCTGCGGTGCGGACCTCTGCAGCCTTCATCTGCCTCTTGCTCTTCCACAGCATCCAGTCATGTCCACCGTGGATCGTAACACAGTCCTTTTGGCAGCCACCATCCTTCTGCAACAGTGCGAAGCCATCTACAGGCTCTGTGAACTCTACTACAGGAAGAAAAAGAGGCGGCCAAGAAGCCTCTGGGTACAAAGATGGTTTGCTAGAAGAGCAGAGGACGGACTGTACAACAAGCTGATGGTGGAGCTCAGGAACGAAGACACTCGGGCATTCCAGAACTTCATGAGGATGCCTCCAGCCATGTTTGATGAACTTGTGCAGTGGCTGACACCCTGGTTGACCAAGCAGAGCACCAACTTCTGGCCCAGCCTGGACCCTGGGCTCAAGGTGGCGCTCACTCTGCACCACCTGGCCTCAGGGACCACCTACAGCAGCATGCAGTACGGATGGAGGGTGCCACACAACACCATCAGCATTGTGGTCAGAGAAGTGGTGCAGGCCATCAGCGAAGAATACAAGGAGGAGCTCCTCCAGTGCCCCTCCACTGAACAAGGATGGAAGAAAGTTGCAGAGCAGTGGTATCAGAAGTGGAACTTCCCCCACACAGTTGGAGCCATAGATGGCAAGCATGTGGCCTGCAAAGCGCCAGCCAAGTCGGGGTCCACTTATTTCAATTACAAGGGCTTCTTCAGCATCATCCTCTTCGCCATGGTCGATGCTGACTACAAGTTCATGTACATTGATGCTTCAGGCAATGGCTCATCTTCAGATGCCCAGGTATACAACGCCAGTCACCTCAAGGAGGAGCTGGAAGGCAACCTCATCGTAGGCTTCCCAGATCCAGAACCCCTGCCCAACGACACACAAGATGTGCCCTACTTCATCGTGGGGGATGACGCCTTCTCCCTCACAACCTACCTCATGAAGCCCTACACTTCCAGACTCCTCACCCATGAAGAGAGGATCTTCAACTACAGCCTGTCCAGGGCAAGGCAGGTGGTGGAGAACGCCTTTGGCATCCTGGCCAACAAGTTCCAGGTACTTCTCACCACCATGCAGCATCGCCCAGAGACCATGAGGAGGATCGTGGAAGCTTGCTGCATCCTGCACAATCTCATGCGCACCCGCTACCCAGTCTTGCAGAACAGGCTCGTGGACCTCCAACAAGGCAATGGGGACATGGAGCCTGGGGAATGGAGGCAAGGGCGAAACCTGATGGACACTCAGGGTGTGCAAGGCCCCAACAGAGCCTCACATGAAGGAAAGAAGCAGCGCAACCTCCTGAAACACTGGTGCAACTCCCCAGCTGGAGCGGTGGAGTGGCAAGACAGGATGATAGATGATTAATGGATGCTTCCTTCAGCCTGTCTCATCACATGGATGAAATTGGGCCATGTATGTTGAGTGGCCCAACAATGAACAGGGCATTTAATAAAGAGTTGTGTTTATGTTGAAATGTGTGGATCAATGATTACATTGTTATTGATAATAAAGGGCCACAGGTGTGGCACCTGGGAGGGTGGATCATACAGTCCCACTATGCTTGCACTGGAGGTTTATCTATCCCACAGCTATTACCCATCCCAAAGGTATCCCTGCCCATCCCACAGGTATCCCTGCCTAACCCACTGCTATCTTAACCCATCCCACAATCATGCAAAGGCTTAAACCATTTCTAAAAGTTTCTACCAAGACTTTATTAAAAAAAAGAAACGAAAAAGAAAAATGAGTCTCTGGCACTCCTCTGGGTCGCTCAGTCTCAGGGGTGAAGGGTGCAGGTGCTGTGGAGGTGGCTGGTGCTGGAGTGCTTGTCGTCAGCTCCTCCAAAAGCAGAAGCAGCAGAGGCCCCACCCCCAGAAGAGCGAGCCCGTGCTGCAGAAGCCCCAGCAGAACCAGAATGAGGGCCAGGGGGCGGGATGGTAGCCCTGTCCCTCTTGCCAGGGCTGGCAGCAGATGGCTGAGGCTTGCTGTGCTTCAGCATGGTTGTGGGGTTGCTGGCTGGTAGGGAGGCTGGCAGGAAGGCTGGCATGCAGGCAGGCAGGCACCAAGGCTTGCAGGCTGGCAGGCAGGCAGGCACCAAGGCTGGCAGGCAGCAAGGATCGCAGGCAGGCAGGCAGGCACCAAGGCTTGCAGGAAGGCAGGCACCAAGGCTGGCAGGAAGGCTGGCAGGCAGGCAGGCAGGCACCAAGTTTGGCAGGCAGGCATGAACCAAGGCTGGCAGGCAGACTGGCTGGCAGCAAGGCTGGCAGGCAGGCAGACAGCAAGACTGGCAAGCAGGCAGACAGCAAGGCTGGCAGCGAGGCTGGCAGGCAGGCAGACAGCAAGGCTGGCAGTGAGGCTGGCAGGCAGACAGACAGCAAGGCTGGCAGGGAGGCTGGCAGCAAGGCTTGCAGGCAGACATGCAGGCAGGACAGGCAAGGCAGTCGATGTGTCTGGAAGCAGGTCTTTCCTCTGAATGGCGACCTGCTTCCGAGCTGCTTCCGGTATATCCGCGGGGCTTGCACAATGTATCCCCCCCACATGAGCAATTAACGCCAGGCATCGGCTAGGCTTCCGCTGTGCATCCACTAGGCTTCCGCTCTGCATCCGCTTCATCCGCTGTGCATCCTTTCTGCATCCGCTGTATCCGTTCCGCGTCTGCTTTGCTGCGCTGTTCCATCCGCTCTCATCCGCTTCCATCCGCTGGGCTTCCATTCCGCATCCACTTTCCTTCCGCCCTGCGTCCTCCCCGCGTCCGTGTTATCCGCTCCGGTTATGCAAATTTTTGCCCCTTCTGAGAGTGGATAACAATGGATGGAACATTTTTCTTGTCCATTGTGTCCGTTTTGCATCCGTTGGGCATTGTGACAGGTCCTTTAACAAAGATAGATGTTAACAAAGAAGAACTCAAGAACACTCAGGTGGAAGACATCAAGCATTATTTGGACAATATCCATTCCAGCCAAGTTAATATTTTCCATCTGGCCAAATGTCCAACCTCTTCTTCACTAAAGGAGCCAGACGAACAATATCTCTCTCATAAAAATATGGTGAGACATAATTAAAAGACATGCATTCCAGCTCAGTCATTGCCTGGGTTACAGAAACCTTGCTAGGTTTTGGAGTTCTTGGACATTTGGTGGAAAATATTCAGGACTCATGGCTGCTGGCTGAGTAACCAAGGCCAGTAACAAAAGTAACTCAAAATATAAAGGCGGGGGAGTTGGCAGCAGATGAATTCGGCAATTGAATTGTTAATATTTGGAAATCAGGATCCTATTCTTTGCTTCAGAAACAATAAAGCTCTCTAATGAAAGTAGTAAAAGAATTGAAACAAAGAATCACTGAGCATCTTATAAAAATACAGAATAAAGTTGCCTGCAATGAAGCCTCCAAAAAAATCCCAAAGTAATAGCTAGCACAAGCATTGAAAGATGCCAATACTGTACTATTAAATATAAACACCAGTTCACTGCAAGAGACATCTAACTAATATATAGTGTACTGCAGTTATAACTGAATACCTAGAAGAACTGAAACAAAGAATCATTGAGCATCTAAAACAGTACAAAAACACAGCATAAGGTTGCCTGCATTGAAGCTTGTCCTAAAGGCTAGGTCACATCACCCGACGGATGCAAAACGTATGTAAAAGGACACTGTGGATGGCCAAAAATCCGGGGGTGGCTCAATCCGTTCTTATCCGCTCTCAAAAGGGGCAAAAATTTGCATAAAGAGAATGGAAAAGAACGGACGGGGGGAGGACGTATCGCGGATGTAAAATGGATGCTCAACGGAAGCCTAGCAGATGAAAGTGGATGGAAGCAGATGGCACGTCCGCAGGGTTTCCGGGGGAGCATAGCAAAGCGGACACGTAGTGGAAAGAGCGGATGCATAGCGGATGAAGTGAATGCAAAGTGGATGCAGAGCGGATGCAGAACGGATGCGTAGTGTTAACTGCGCATGCGGGGAGGAAGCATTGCGTCAGCCCCATGGATATAAAAGGAGGCAGCTCGCATGAGGCCAGCATTCAGAGGAAAGACCTGCTGCCAGACACATCTTCATCAGAGACCATGGGGAAGAAGAGGAAGCCTGTGCCATCTTCTGCCAGCCCTGGCAAGAGGGATAGATCCACCATCCCACCCCGTGGTGCTGACTCTGCTGCTGCTCCTGCTGCTGGTGGTGCTTCTCCTGCTGCTGCTGGTGGTGGTGCTTCTCCTGCCACTGGTGCTGGTGCTGCTTCTCCTGCTGCTTCTCCTGCTGCTTCTCCTGCTGCTGCTGTGGTGGACCAGCCCCAAAGCCCTGAAAGCCCTGATGATGAAGGCCCTGCTGCTGAAGGCCCTGCCAGAGGGAGGAAGAGGCAAGGCAAGGAGAAGGGAGAGAGGAAGCAGTAGTCCATCGCAGAGGAGCATGAGGAGGAGATGCTGGAGTGGCTGAGGGAGAATGAGTACATGGGGAGGAAGGGCCAAAGGCTCTATCGAGACACCAAGCGGAAGCAGGCAGCTTGGAGGGAGAAGGCACAGAGCCTGGGCTACACTGCTGATGTCCTCCTCGGGTGGTGGAAGCATATGCACACCTGGTATGGGAAGCTGCACCTGAAGAAGCTTGGCCAGGCCGCAGTCAAGCTCACCGACCGGGAGAGCTACGTCATGGCAAAGCTTCCTGGAGGGTGAGGTCCACCACCGAGGGGCAACCCCTCTTTCTACCCTCACTCTAAGGCAGCCCACAGACAGCCAGTCCTCTTCTGGCCAGGAGACAGTGACCGTGTCCGGACAGGTGTCCACAGAGCACCCCGCGGCAGAGACCCCCCTGACAGCTGCACACCCTATGCCAGAGGACGTGGAGGATTCTCTCACACACATGGAGCAAGAAGAAGCAGTGACCACCAGGGACCAACCCAACCCCACCCCCAGCTCCACCTCCACAGAAAGCAGGCAGAGAGCCAGACCAGAGGGACAAAGCCACACTGTTCTGCTGGAGATCAGGGACACAATGAAGAACAGTGCAGATCTCATCTCTCAGCTGGTACACTTTGAGATTCTATCCTCAAACCGAAAGCCCTCCCTCACCTACGTGACCCAGACCCTCATGGAAATGCCTGAGCCCCAGTACCAGGTGATGAAGGAGAGGATCACGGCGCTGCTGCACCACCCTCCAGGCCCAGCTGAACCTGCTCCAACCCAGTCCAGGTCTGCTCCTCCACCCCAGGCAATGTCACAGCCCTTCCACGGATTTCAACAGCCCCTCTCCTACCAAGGCTACGGCTACCAGGAGTTCCAGCAGCACAGGCAGCCCTTCCCAGTCCAGGCACAGGTTACTCACACGCCACAGGTGCCACCGGTGCCACCAATGCCACCGATACCACCAATGCCACAGACACCACAGATGCCACCGATGCCACCGACGCCACCGATGCCACTGATGCCACCAATGCCACAGGTGCCACAGACTCCACAGATGTTTCCTCGCACACCAAAGACGTCTCACCTTGCCCAGCTGCACACCAGACATCCCCACTACACTCCTTCCTCCACCCCACAGCCAAGCCCGGCCTCAGAACATCTTTCATCAGTCCTGTGCCTGACATCCCAGGTCCTGGATGAAGGGCCTCTCAACCTCACTGGGCTGAGCCAGCTTTCTGAGAGCTTCCTGAACACACCATCTCCTGTTGTACTCTCGGGGCCAGGCACCCCAATGGTGCCTCAGACCAGCACTCCAGCCACTGCCATCTCCACAGTCCCTGGACCCTTCACACCTGAGACCATGGACATGCCTCAGAGTGACTGAGAACATTGCCAGAGACTGAGTTGTTACCTGTTGACTTTATCTTTGCTTGGGACACTTTTCTTGGTTCCTTTTGCTTTTTAAATAAAGTCCTACACTTTACTTAACCGTTATTAATAAAGGTTATCTTTGCTTCACACACTTGGGTCATTTCTTTTTCTTGGTGGAAACTTTTAGAAAATAGTTAAGCCTTTGCATGCTTGTGGGATGGGCAGGGATACCGGTGGGATGGGTAATAGCTGTGGGATGGGTAATAGCTGTGGGATGGGCAGGGATACCTGTGGGATGGGTAATAGCTATGGGATGGGCAGGGATACCTGTGGAATGGGTAATAGCTGTGGGATGGGTAATAGCTGTGGGATAGATAAACCTCCAGTGCAAGCATAGTGGGACTGTATGGTCCACCCTCCCAGGTGCCATACTTATGGCCCTTTATAATCAATAACAATGTAATCATTGATCCACACTTTTCAAAATAAACAAAACTCTTCATTAATGACCTATTCATTGTAGGGCCACTCAACATACATGGCACAATCTCATCAGTGTGATGAGACAGGCTCAAGGAAGCATCCATTAAGCATCTATCATCCTGTCTTGCCAGTCCACTGCTCCAACTGGGGAGTTGCACCAGTGTTTCAGGAGGTTGCGCTGCTTCTTCCCTTCACGTGAAGCTCTGTTGGGGCCTGGTACACCCACAGTGTCGATCAGGTTTCGCCCTTGCCTCCATTCCCCAGGCTCCATGTTCCCATTGCCTTGTTGATGGTCCACAAGCCTGTTCTGCAATACTGGGTAGCGGGTGCACATGAGATTGTGCAGGATGCAGCAAGCTTCCACGATGCTCCTCACGGTCTCTGGGCAATGCTGCATGGTGGTGAGAAGTACCTGGAACCTGTTGGCCAGGATGCCAAAGGCGTTCTCCACCACCCGTCTTGCCCTGGACAGCCTGTAGTTGAAGATCCTCTCTTCACGGGTGAGGTATCTGGAAGTGTAGGGCTTCATGAGGTAGGTTGTGAGGGAGAAGGCGTCATCTCCCATGATGAAGTAGGGCACATCTTGCGTGTCGTTGGGTAGGGGTTCTGGATCTGGGAAGCCCATGATGAGGTTGCATTTCAGCCCCTCCTTGAGGTCACTGGCATTGTATACCTGGGCATCTGAAGCTGACCCGTTGCCTGAAGCATCGATGTACATGAACTGGTAGTCAGCATCGACCATGGCAAAGAGGATGATGCTGAAGAAGCCCTTGTAGTTGAAATAAGTGGATCCTGAGTTGGCTGGCGCTTTGCAGGCCACGTGCTTGCCATCTATGGCTCCAACGGTGTGGGGGAAGTTCCACTTCTGATACCACTGCTCTGCAACTTTCTTCCAGCCTTCTTCAGTGGTGGGACACTGGAGGAGCTCCTCCATGTATTCTTCGATGATGGCCTGCACCACTTCTCTGACCACAATGCTGATGGTGTTGTGTGGCACCCTCCAGGCATACTCCATGTTTCTGTATATGGTTCCGGAGGCCAGGTGGCGCAGAGTCAGTGCCACCTTCAGCCCAGGGTCCAGGCTGGGATGGAAGTTGGTGCTCTGGTCAACTTTGGTCTCAGATGCTCCACAACTTCGTCAGACATGGCTGGCGGCATTCTCATGAAGTTCTGGAATGCACGAGGGTCTTCGTTCCTCAGCTCCACCATCAGCTTGTCATACAGTCCAAATTCTGCTCTTCTCCTGATGCATCATCGGACCCAGACACTTCTTGACCGCCTCCTTTTCTTTCCATAGAAAAGGTGAAAGAGCCTGAAGAGGGCTTGGTTCTGGTGTTGAATGATGGCGGCTACCAAAAGGAGTGTGCGATGATCCATTGTGGAGATCAATGGAAGATGTTGAAGAGCAAAAGCAAGGGTGAAGAGGTCTGTACCCCACGGCTGCTGGACTGAAAGTGAGATCCAGGTGATTTCCTCCCCCTTTTTATAGGAAATATCGGTTTTCCACTAGGTGACCTTCCACACACTCCAGACATCCTCCAGACATCCTAAATATCCGAGATATGTCCGCTATATGAATGTTTTTTCCGTTTAATGCTTTATATCTGAGCTTCATCCACTTTCATCCTTTCTATGTCCGTGCTACTAATGCTGTGTGTCCTTTCTGCATCCATTTCGCTTCCATTTCAGATTTGAGTTGCACGGATGCGCAGCGGATGCCTAGCAGATATAGCGGATGCGTAACGGATGACAACGAACATATAACGGATGTTCCCCATATGATTAGCAGATGTACAACAGACGCGTTGGATACTTCATCCGCTCAAAAAGTTTTGTGCAGCTCAAAGGTTTTTGAGTGGATGAAATCACAGTAGACGGATGCTGGACGGATAGAGAGTATGAAAAACGTATGCAGTGAGTACACAATGGATGCATCGCATTTTCCAACGGATGGCAAGCTTTTTTGTCCATTTTACATCCTCTTTGCATCCATTGGTGCTGTGTGACATGGGGTTAAGGAAAAAACTAGCGCAACAATTGAAAAATGCCAAAACTGTAATAGCAAATATAAATATCAGCTCACTGCAAGAAACATGTAGCTAATATACAGCACAGCTGCAGTTATAACTGAATACCAGGGATTCAAAATTAAGAAAAAGGAAAAACAGCTAAAGGGTACACTATCAAGATTAAGGAAGCATTGGAAATAATAAAGCAGCAAATAATAGCTGTAGCCAAGAAGATCCTTCAAATTTCTCACTATAGGCAGAATCTCCAGTTTCAATCCCAATTAGAAACATTGAGAGACTACAGTGAATCAATTAATACTTGACAAGAAAGACATAGTACAGTTGTGAGTGCAGATATGGGATAACCCAAAGAAGTACAATAGTAGGCCAAGTGAGGAGAAGCACAGTGCCCCTTGACATGAGTGATGTTGAGTTGGCCACATCCACCCAGTCACATGACCACCAACCCACACCCAGCAACTAAGCCATGCCCACAGAACTGGTTATTAAAAAATTTGAATCCCACCCCTGGATATCATGCAGGCAGGTCTGTCCAGTTCTGCTTCCTGAGATGACATCTCAAGAAGTAAACTTCCCCCACCCTATAGCAGAGCCTTTTTGTAAAAGCAGCAAAAATGTATTCATTTTATACAATTATATTAACCACAGTAAAATGCATGAACATAATTTTAAAAGATAATAAATTTCATACAATTGCTATGCATTGTGTTAGAGATCTTCACATAGAGATGCATGGTATGACAGGCAATATATAATATAAATATTTATCATTTCAATTTCTGTGGCTTCCCACTCCTACAAAACTTGGGGCATCTTACAAGGGTGAAAATGATCAATATGAAATATTTAAAACAACAATAGTAATGATGGTGCCAGAGGATAAAACCAGCCAATTCATAACAAGCTATTCAAACTCTGTAGTGGGATCATATGAGCTCCTGGCTCAAAGCCCATGGAAAAAGTGCCTTGCAAAATGACAGGATTGGGCTGTATGGATCTCAGGGGTAATGCATTTCATAATATAATAATGACTAATAATGACTAATAATAATAATAATAATAATAATAATAATAATAATAATAATAATA
>BLBF01000007.1:5559565-5586324 GCA_015471245.1 Laticauda colubrina
TTTAGCTTGTCTACCTAACCCTGGTTGGGGAACCCAGGCTTAACACTCATAATTATTTCAACAAAATGAAAAGGTTTAAGATTTTATTTATTTTTAGTGTGGGTTTTTAATGGAGATTTAGTTAAAGATTCAGTAGAAATTTGTCTTTAAAAAGCTTTGGCATTTTTAGCCAGACTTTATAGACTTTCTACTGATCAGTGCTGATTTGATTCCCTTTCCCCCTAGTCACTTTTTACGGTACAAATAAATGCTGAAAATCAAAAGAATACAGGTAATCCTCAAATTATGACCACACTTGAGTCCAAAATTTATGTTGTTAAGTGAAAAGTTTGAGTTTGCTCCATTTTACGACTTTTCTTGCCACAGCTATTAAGCAAATCATTGTGTTTGTTAAATTAATAACATGGTTGTTAAGTGAATCTGGATTCCTCACAGGGAAGCTCCAATGGTTGTGTGAAAAACAGTCATCAGTAATTTTTTTCAGTGCCGTTGTAACTTTGAATGGTCACTAAATGAACTGTTATAAGTTGAGGATTACCTTATTGCCTAACACCAAGTTTATAGCACCAGTTAACATGGGTTCTTCAATGATTTGTGTTTGGTAGATTTTTTTTTTTTTGAAGGAATGTAAAATGCAGTTTGTAAGAAAACTATAATTCCGAATTTTGGATATCCATTGAATTTCATCCCCATTCCATTTAATATAAAAATTATTGCCCCCAGAAAGTTTTGCTTCCCTGTGCTCATTTCCTAAACTGACATGTAAAGGAAAATGGAAAAATAACATCAGAAACAATAGCTTTGTGAGAAATGAAAGTATTTCTCACAATACAACCCTCATGTGCATATATGTATGATACAGAATTGAAATACAATGGTAGAAGTCTAGTCTCCCTCCCTAAATGTTTAAGTAATAGAGTGACAACACATGATTGGAGTATGAAATAGTAAAATAGATAGTGATCTGCCTTCAGGGTTTATTTTTTTCCCCTAGTAGACATTTTCCTTGACAAATGGAAATGTCCAGAAGGAGTATTTCACCTTCACCTTGAACTCATGGTTTACTTTTCTGCCCTTCCCAGTTAGTAATCAGTTGAAACTATAAAGTTCCAGAGCAAGATAATTCACCTTGCATGGATGCAGCAGGTCCTTTTTTTTTTTTTTTTAAAGCAAGGATTGTGCTCTATATCCCATTTTAATATTTCTCATCTGGAAATGGATCTATTTCAGTTTGCTTGAAAAAAGTGAAAGGTTTTTTCCTGGGTTTTTTTTGGGGGTGGAGAGGGGGAGCATCGTGCTTCAAACTGATAAGTGCCATTACAACATGTTTAAAAGATATTGTCTTTTCCCCAAATCAAACAATTCTATTTAGCATTTATAGAGTAGCATATCACTAATAAGATATTAAATTCTGATTTGTGCTTAGAGTTGAATGGCATTTTAATTGGTGACTTGTATTCTGGATTGTGAGGGTAACAGGATGAAAAAGGTTAGAAACAATATGAGAAACAGTTGCAGAACAGAACCAGCAAACAAAACAGGTTTGAGTAGCCAAATCATCCCTGCAGACCAATGATTGAATTCAACCAGTTCGTACCACTTCAGGAGAACTGATTGTTAACTTTCTGAGGTGAACTGGTTGTTGGAAGAAATCATTAGGGCAGAGAACCAGTTGTTAAATTATTTGAATCCCACCACTGCTGCAAACCACATATCTGCCTGTTCTTCATTAGAAGGTAGTTGTGGATTTGGATATCCTTTCTGTTCTTAAATGGATATGTAGACTATGCAGAGGATGTGATCCTGAGTTGTTTAAGTTGGAAGTCCTACTAAAATGAATAAGATGGGCTTCCAAAAGATATGCATTGAAGAACTGCACTTCTTGTTCTGCCACAGTTCCATTCATATTATAATACTTGTATTCAGATGGTAGATAGGGATGAAGCCTATAGAAGAGAATAGAATTCTTTATTGGCCAAGTGTGGTTGGACATACAAGGAATTTGTCTTGGTGCAAATACTCTCAGTATACATAAAGGAAAAGATACATTCGTCAAGAATCATAAGGTGCAATACTTAATTATAGTCATAGGCTATAATAAGCAATCAAATCACACTAGGAAACAGTCAATGTAAATCGTAAGGATACAAGCGACAAAGTTACAGTCAAACAGTCACAAGTGGGAGGGGATGGGTGATAAGGAGGGATGAGAAGATTAATAGTAATAGTAGTGCAGACTTTGTAAATAATTGGACAGTGTTAAGGGAATTATTTGTTTAGCAGAGAGATGACATTCGGGAAAAATTGTCCTTGTGTCTAGTTGTTCTGGTGTGCAGTGAGCTTCATTTTGAGGGAAGGAGTTGAAATTATGTCCGGGATGTGAGGGGTCTGCAAATATTTTCACAGCACTCTTTTTGACTCGTGCAATATACAGGTCCTCGATGGAAGGCAGGTGGGTAGTAACTGTTTTTTCTACAGTGCAGTCCTGATTTTCCTCTGAAGTCTATGTGTGTCCTGTTGGGTTGTAGAACCAAACCAGACAGTTATAGAGGTGCAGATGATAGACTCAATATAGAACTGTGCAATTAACTGCAACATCTACTGGTATTTTTGTCACACATTTATGGTATGTTTATTCTGCATATACAATTGGAAGACGATTTTCATATATTCTCATGCACACACACACAAACACAGAGAGAGAGAGAGAGAGAGAGAGAGAGAGAGAGAGAGAGAGAGAGAGAGAGAGAGAGATAATTTTATTATATAATAGCAACAGCAATCACACTTAGACTTATATACTGCTTCACAGTGCTTCACAGCCCTCTCTAAGCGGTTTACACAGTCTGCCTATTTCCCCCAACAATTTGGGTCCTCATTTTACCCACCTCAGAAGGATGGAAGGCTGAGTCAACCTTGAGCCTGGTGGGATTTGAACTGCCAAATTATAGGTAGCTGGCTGCAGAAGTAATTTGTAGTACTGCACTCTAACCACTGTGCCACAGAGGCTCATAATACATATATTGGACATTACTTTCAGGCATACAACATTTTTGTTGTTAAATGGGACATTTGTTAAGCCCCATTTATGACTTTTCTTGCCACAGTTGTTAAGCAAATCACTGCAGGTGCTAAGTTAATAAAACCCAGTTGTTAAGCGAATCTGGCTTTCCCATTGACTTTGCTTTTCAGAAGCTCGCAAAAGTTGATCACATGATCCCAGGACAACTGTCATAAATATGAGTCAGTTGTCAAGGGTCTGGATTTTGATCATGTGGCCACGGGGAATGCTGAAACAGTCGTAAGTGTGAAAAATGGTCATAAGTCTCTTTTGTAACTTCCAACAGTCACTAACTGAATTGTACTTCAATTCCTCCAGTGGCTGGAATGCAAAGTGGTGTTCTTAACATTAATATGTCTGAACCATACAGGTAGTCCTTGACTTATGATCACAATGGAGCCCACAATTTCTGTTGCTGAGCAAGATGGTTGTTAAGTGAATTTTATGACCTTTCTTGCCACTGTTGTAAAGTGAGTCACTGCAGTTGTTATGTTAGTAGCAGGGTTGGGAAGCGAATCAGAATCTCCCCATGGACTTTGCTTATCAGAAGGTCCCACACAAGGGGATCACTCGATGCAGGGGCATGGCAACTATTGTAACTTTGCATCGGTTGCCAAAAGCATTTGAATGTTGATCTCATGACCATGGGGATGGGCGCATCAGTCATAAGGATGAAAAATGGTCATAAATCACTTTTTAGTGCCGTTGTAACTTTGAACAGCCACTAAGTGAAGTGTTGTAAGTCGAGGGCTACCTGTATTTCAGACAGATAGCACCTATGTGACTTATCTCTTGTTCCCTTTTCCATGCTTCTGAGCATCTCTGTTTTCCAGGTTTACATTCCCATGTTCCATTTGTCTCTTTCTGAATTTTTTGCAACTTCATGTCACAGAGCTGCTGAAAAAACTATAGCTTGGTCTTTAAATTAAGCCATTCATATACAGTTTCAATAGGCAAGCGTTCAATTCTTCATCTGCATCTTCTCTTATAGCAACAGCAATAGCACTTCGACTTATATACCACTTTATAGTGCTTTACAGTCCTCTATAAGTGATTTACAGAGTCAGCCTATTGCCCCAACAATCTGGGTCCTTGTTTTACCCACCTTGGAAGGATGGAAGGCTGAGTCAACTTTGACTCAACCTTATGTTCATTATTTGCCAATCCTCCCTCGATACAGTGGACCTATCACAGCTCTTACTTGCCTGTTTCTCTTGCCCAAAGCTCCAACATTTTTACCACTCTTTCTGTGGTAATCACAGGTAGCCCTCAACTCTTGATGAATGTATCTTTTCTTTTATTTACACTGAGAGCATATGCACCAAAGACAAATTCCTTGTGTGTCCAATCACACTTGGCCAATAAAGAATTCTATTCTATCTATCTTTAGTCATCAGTCAAAATTACAATGGCCCTGAAAAAAGCAACCTAGGGCTGTTTTTCACATTTACAACCATTGTAGCATTCCCATGGTCACTTGATCAAAATTTGGCCATTTGGCAACCAGCTTTCATTTATGAGGATTGCAGTGCCCTGGGATCATGTGAACCTTTTTTTTTTGTGACCTTCTGACAAGCTAAGTCAATGGGGTAACCAGATTCGCTTAACAAATGTATTGATTTAACAAATTTAACAACTGCAGTGATTCACTTAACAAATGTGGCAAGAAAGGTCATAAAAATGAAACAAAATGCACTTAACAAATGTCTCACTTAGCAACAAAAAAATTGGGTTCAATTCTGAGGTGATATTCAGCAGGTTCTGACCAATTCTGGAGAGCCGGTAGCAGAAATTTTGAGTAGTTCAGAGAACCGGCAAATCCCACCTCTGGCTGGAGATTTTACAGATCCTTCCCCTGCCACGTCCATCAAGCCATGCCCACAGAACTGGCAGTAAAAAATTTTGAACCCCACCACTAGTTCAATTGTGGTCGGAGGTCATGGATTATCTGTAGTATACCTAGAAGTGATGTCCTCCATCCTATCTGGTAGTCTCAGTGAGATGAAGCAATCACTAGGATTTATAGATTTGGAAGGGCAGATCTAGGTTTCATACATCTCATCTTCTTGCTTTGCTCCCAGGATGATCCATTTCCTGATTGTCAAGGTCTTTCCTCCTATATCAGAATCTCCATCATGTTTTTCTGATCTATGGCTAAGGCAGACTGAAGCCAGGTCAAGGTGATTTAGCAGGAAAAAAAATGTTGTTTTTCGATGAAAAATGGAAGCACCCCTCTTATTCGAATGTTGTAATTTATGTAGAAGGAGGGTTTTTCAAGGTCCAGAGACCTGCTCAGTTCAGACTGGCATGTTGACCTTCTTTTCTAGTTGAAGAAGTTTAGGTCTGCATTGTATTATGGATGCTGTAGGTTTATCAGGAAAAATGTTGATCTCCAACAAGATATTTTCCTTGGGAAGAAAAAGAAGAAAACGATGTCAGCAGACTAAAGTAAGTTTACTAAAGGAATGGAAATGGCGACAGATGAAGGCTGAACCTTTCCTTCTTTTTATACCCAGGCGTATTGAAGGAAATACCTGTGGCTGCTTTGCATGGAGCCTGAAGGCAATCACAACAAGATGCTGAAATGTAATATTTGGCTCTCAGGGAAGTATATCCGTGCAGTTCAATTGTTCGGCAATCTATACAATTGTGAATGACAATCAAGTGAATGGCTAGGGGAATGAAAGACAGGCTAGGGGAGGTAGCTAAGCTCACCCTTCTGCCATCCCACTCTGCTCCACAGATGGTTTTACTCCAAAAGTAGACAAAAATCAATTCCATGGGATACCCTCCTTGCTGTGTTTAACCAAGCCACTAAGCTGCAGGAGAAAGTAGTTCCAATCTCCATCTCCCCATTAAATTATTCATCAGAAATGAATTATACACACTGTGGAGTCTACAGTAGGTGGGTCTAGTCATCTCTACAAAAGGACTCAATGAGCCTTTGACTGAGCTGCCTGCTATAATCTATAGTCCATCTTTCCTTGTTCTCTGGCTCTCTGTCACCCCATTTCAGGTTTACATAGCAGTAGCATGTCTGAAAAGTACAGAAAAAGGCCACATTTTCTAGAGAATGGACCTTTTTGTTCCAAGCTGGATTTCTGGAATAAGAGGACTCAAGTTCAAATTCACTTCTCTGCCTCCTAGATCTGGCTTACATAGAAGTGGTGCTGGACAAGAACCTTTGGGATCATCTGCTATATCATACATAAAAAAAAAATCAGAAAAAAACTTTTCAGAGAGAAGGGAACCAGACAGACACAGCTCCCCAATACAGAGTTCTCAGAAATTAATGTGTTTCCTTTTCATTTGGGCAGCAATTTAATTCTGGGGTTGCAGAGGCGTGTATCTAAAGCACTATGAGGATTGGGAGTTTTGAGTGCATCATATTTTCTTCCCATCTCAACAAAATAGATCTCAAGGGTGGCAGGGAGCGGTGTCACACAGAGAAGGGTATGCTATGAACTTTCAGAATGAAACTTCCAAAATAATATTTATGGACTAAAGCAGATGGTCCATAGCTGGAATAAGGACGTTAAGTATTTATAGCAGTATTTTCCCCCAAGAACTAAGTATGCCTAGGCAAAAAAGTAATAGATGGAAAAATAGTTTATACCAGAGGGGTCAAACTCAAGGCTTGGGGGCAGATCTGGTCCATGGGGTCCTTAGATCTGGCCCATGCAGTTGCCCTGGAAACAGCGGACTGGCTCCTCTGCCAGTGAAAATGGAGCTCGGGAGGGCTGCCCTTCCTAGCTCTGTTTTCACTGGCAGATGGTTGCAGGAAGCCATTGCAGCCAAAAACAGAGCTCAGGAGTGCATTTTTGCTGGCAGAGCACTTGGGCCGCCACAGACACCCCTGACATGAGTGACATTGAGCTGGCCCCCAAGCTCAAATACAACACTGATGCGGCCTTCAATGAAATCAAGTTTGATAACCCTGGTTTATACTTTGATAGTCACAGAACATGTGTATGGGCAGGGAGATAAAAGAGACAAGATCTCCAAGAAACTCAGTGAGTGCTTTAAGATCACACCTTATCTTAGAATCCAAATAGAAAGAGGATTATAATCACTGAAGATCAGTGAAAAGCTGGGCTACTGTAGAAGATAAGAAGCCAAGAAAGTAAATGCAGTGGGCTATTAAAAGTGCTACATAGTGGGACAGGATATTGACATACCGCAGAACTGTTGCAAATAGCAAGCATGAGACCAGATAGTTTTTAGTGGCAGTTAAAAACCTATGTCAGGAATATCTCTATACAGTCCCAATTAATTTGGAGTACATATAAAAATATTTGAAATCCTATCAAGAGATAAAATATTTAAAATATACGTAGACAATATTAGTATTCAAAAAATTAGTGTAGATTTCATAGAGCTGCTTTTATGATATGGAGCTTAAACATTTGAATTTAAAACCGTGTATTAAAATATATCTGTATAAAAATGTAATAAAGATTTGTCTAACATTTTTCGAAGATGAATTTTAGAAAAATTCAGGCCAACAAGTCAACAGTCATATTGGAAGGAAGAAAAAAATAATAATGGGTAATTTCCATATAACGTTGGAAAGAGTTAAGATTTGAGTCAACCAGCATTCTCATTATTATTTCAGTAATGATGTATTGGTTTTTCATGGATAAAATACTTAAAAGATTGAAATTAGAGAAGACAATAGACTCCACTTTGCTTCTGCCCTTATTGTCCACATTTTTATTTTGGCTAGCTATATTTCTTTTCTGTGGTAACTATCTAGGGAACTATCTAGGTCTTGAAGCACTTTGGAATTATTCAGGGAGCGACAATCATACATTCCATTGCTTTTACCCTTTTAATATCTATTTTTTAAAGATTCCATTATCCAAAGTATGACATTTTAGATTTTTCTTCTTCCATTTCCAGATAATAGCTGAGATGCATAAGTGCTTATGTGCCATTTGAACTTTTCTACCCTCATACTTTCTCATCATCTGTTTTCATCAATGAAGAATCCGTCCCTCCTCCCCCACATAGGTGTGAACACCAGTTATATTTTTGCTGGATTCCCTGTGTATTTTGCCAGAATATCCCTGGTCTACTTTCCTGACTCTTGGAGCATTTTTAAGAGCATGTCCATGTTTTCTTAACTTATAAATGAGAAAAAAATCAAAATTAACATAGTTGGCAAACTTCTGATTATATCAAAATTGAGTTGTTTAAAATTGTTGTTAATCAGAGTCATGATTCAGTGCATTTGTATATACACATACAGAATATATAAACATACATTTAGCCAAGACTCAGATTAATGACTGGTTTAAACAACCTTATTAAAACTCAATTTTTATGGAGCCACTTTTTAAAAACAAATCTCACACAACCCTAATTCTACCCTTACAATAGAAAGAATGATGTTTGCACATAATGGGACACAGCTGTATGAATGAAAAAGTTGTAGAATTAAAACATTCTGATGAATGTTTGTAACCAAGGAATGTGATTGTTTTAGAATTGGATGATTAAGAATTACTGTTGAGACACCATGGAAAATCCAACCTTTTATTCTCCAACCTTCTCTTCTCCAATCTACCAGGCATATCTTTAAAGTTTGCAATAAATAGACCACATCAACAAATGTTATTTTCTTGAGAAGTAATAACAGTAGCTCAACAAGATGGAACCAGGGGTGGGATTCTACAGGTTCGCACTTATTCGCTAGAACCAGTTATTAACATTCTAAGCAGTTCGGAGAACTGGTTGTTAGAAGAAATGACTGGCCTAATCCTGTAAGGAAGGCAGGAAGGAAACATTCTGGTGTTGCTTACAGAAACTGCCTCTCTGTTAACCCTTTTTACATTCTTGGCAGGACTAGGCTTCCTGTCTCAGGAACATCTCTGGAGGTTTTTTCCCCTCCTTTGCTGGTACTTTGCTTGTGTGGAGTGACCATTTCAAGTTACAATGGCACTAAAAAAGTGATTTATGACTGTTTTTCACACTTACGACTGTTGCAGCATCCTCACAGTCATGAGAGGCCAGGTGAGGAGATGCATGCCTCGATGTGAGTGATGTTGAGTTGGCCACGCCCAGCCAGTCACATGACCACCAAGCCATGCCCACCAACTAAGCCATGCCCACAGAAGCAGTTGTTAAAAAATTTGAATCCCATCCCTGGATGGAACTGAAAAATACATGGATTTCTGTTATACCGGATGTTTTTGGATGTTATATTTTGCGGGGGAATAAGCCTAACAGAGACTCTGGACTATTCACTCCATTCTATTCCTCTGATGGACTTACAAGAAAAAGCATAATTCCTATTGTCTACATTTTTGTGTAAGACCCAGACCTGAAATTATTGTGATGTAAAGGCCCTGTCACACTGCCCAACGGATGCAAAACATTTGTAAAAAGAACACAGCGGACGAGAAAAATGTTCCATCTGTTGTTATCCGCTCTCAAAAGGGGCGAAAATTTGCATAACCAGAGCGGACAACACGGAAAGGAACTGACGGGGGGAGGACGCAGGGCGGATGGAAAGTGGATGTGGAACGGAAGCCCAGCGGATGGAAGCGGATGAGAGTGGATGGCACATCCGCAAGGCTTCCGGGGGACCTCAGCAAAACGAACACAGAACGGATGAAGCGGATGCACAGCGGACGCGGAATGGATGAAGTGGATGCACAGCGGATGCACAGCGGATGAAGCAGATGCACAGCAGAAGCCTAGCGGATGCACAGCGAAAGCCTAGCGGATGCACAGCGAAAGCCTAACGGATGCCGAGCATTAATTGCGCATGCGGGGAGGATGCATTGCATAAGCCCCGTGGATATAAAGGGAAGCAGCTCGGAAGCAGGTCACCATTCAGAGAAAAGACCTGCTGCCGGACACATTGACTGCCTTGACTGCCCTGCCTGCATGCCTGCCTGCAAGCCTTGCTGCAAGCCTTGCTGTAAGCCTTGCTGCCAGCCTGCCTTCCAGCCTCCCTGCAAGCCAGTCTGCCTGCCAGCCTTCCTCCCAGCCTTGGTGCCTACCTGCCTGACAGCCTTGGTGCCTGCCTCTCTGCCAGCCTTCCTGCCAGCCTTGGTGCCTGCCTGCCTGCCAGCCTTGGTGCCTGCCTGTCTGCCAGCCTTCCTGCCAGCTTTGGTGCCTGCCTGCCTTCCTGCCAGCCTTCCTGCCAGCATTCCTGCCAGCCTTAGTGTCTGCCTGCCTGCCTGCCAGCCTTGGTGCCTGCCTGCCTGCCAGCCTTGGTGCCAGCCTTGGTGCCAGCCTTGGTTCCTGCCAGCCTCCCTGCCAGCCAGCAACCCCACAACCATGGGGAAGAACAGAAAGCCTCAGCCATCTGCTGCCAGCCCTGGCAAGAGGGACAGGGCCACCATCCCACCCCGTGGCCCTCACTCTGCTTCTGCTGGGGCTTCTGTAGCATGGGCTCGCTCTTCTGGGGCTGGAGCTTCTGCTGCTTCTGCTTCTGGAGGAGCTGATGATGATGCTTCTGGCAGTGGTGCTTCTGCTGGTGCTTACCCTGCTGATGCTGTACCCCCATGGCACTTCAGACAAGCACTCCAGCACCAGCCACCTCCACAGCACCTGGACCCTTCATCCCTGAGACTGAGCACACCTCCGAGTGACCAAGAGGAGTGCCAGAGACTGGCTGGCTGGCTATCTGTGGACTTTATTTGGACACTTGACTTGGGTCATTTTTCTTTTATAGCTTGTTGTTAATAAAGTCTATCTTTGATTCACACACTTGCTTCATTTCTTTTTTTTAATAAAGTCTTGGTGGAAACTTTTAGAAATGGTTTAAGCCTTTGCATGCTTGTGGGATGGGTTAAGATAGCAGTGGGGTGGGCAGGGATACCCGTGGAATGAGCAGGGATACCTTTGGGATGGGTAATAGCTGTGGGATAGATAAACCTCCAGTGCAAGCATAGTGGGACTGTATGGTCCACCCTCCCAGGTGCCACACCTGTGGCCCTTTATTATCAATTACAATTTAATCATTCATCAACACATTTCAACATAAACACAACTCTTTATTAAATGCCCCATTCATTGTAGGCCCACCCAACATACATGGCCCAATCTCATCAGTGTGATGAGACAGGCTGAAGGAAGCATCCATTAAACATCTATCATCCTGTCTTGCCACTCCACCGCTCCAGCTGGGGAGTTGCACCAGTGTTTCAGGAGATTGCGCTGCTTCTTCCCTTCACATGAGGCTCTGTTGGGGCCTTGCACATCCTGAGTGTCTATCAGGTTTTGCCCTTGCCTCCATTCCCCAGGCTCCATGTCCCCATTGCCTTGTTGGAGGTCCACGAGCATATTGTGCAAGAGTGGGTAGTGGGTGCGCATGAGATTGTGCAGGATGCAGCAAGCTTCCATGATCCTCCTCACGGTCTCTGGGCGATGCTGCATGGTGGTGAGAAGTACCTGGAAGCTGTTGGCCAGGATGCCAAAGGCGTTCTCCACCACCCGGCTTGCCCTGGACAGCCTGTAGTTGAAGATCCTCTCTTGACGGGTGAGGCATCTGGAAGTGTAGGGCTTCATGAGGTAGGTTATGAGGGAGAAGGCATCATCCCCCATGATGAAGTAGGGTACATCTTGTGTGTTGTTGGGCAGTGGGTCTGGATCTGGGAAGCCCACGATGAGGTTGCGTTCCAGCCCCTCCTTGAGGTGACTGGCATTGTATACCTGGGCATCTGAAGCTGACCCGTTGCCTAAAGCATCGATGTACATGAACTTGTAGTCAGCATTGACCATGGTGAAGAGGATGATGCTGAAGAAGCCCTTGTAGTTGAAATAAGTGGACCCCGACTTGGCTGGAGCTTTGCAGGCCACGTGTTTGCCATCGATGGCTCCAACGGTGTGGGGGAAGTTCCATCTCTGATACCACTGCTCTGCAACTTTCTTCCATCCTTCTTCAGTGGTGGGGCACTGGAGGAGCTCCTCCATGTATTCTTCAATGATGGCCTGCACCACTTCTCTGACCACAATGCTGATGGTATTGTGTGGCACCCTCCAGCCGTACTGCATGCTCCTGTAGGTGGTCCCTGAGGCCAGGTGGTGCAGAGTCAGTGCCACCTTGAGCCCAGGGTCCAGGCTGGGCCGGAAGTTGGTGTTTGCCTTGGTCAACCTGGGTGTCAGCCGCTGCACAACTTCGTCAAACATGGCTGGCGGCATCCTCATGAATTTTTGGAATGCACGAGTGTCTTCGTTCCTGAGCTCCACCATCAGCTTGTTGTACAGTCCGTCCTCCGCTCTTCTGGCAAACCATCTTCGTACCCAGACGCTTCTTGGCCGCCTCTTTTTCTTCCCGTAGTAGAGTTCACAGAGCCTGTAGATGGCTTCGCACTGTTGCAGAACGATGGTGGCTGCCAAAAGGACTTTGTTACGATCCATGGTGGACATGACTGGATGCTGTGGAAGAGAAAGTCAGATGAAGGCTGCAGAGGTCTGCACAGCTGGGCTGCTGGTCTGAAAGTGAGATCCAGATGAGTTGCTCCCCCTTTTTATAGGCAGTATAGGTTTTCCACTATGTGTCCCTTTGCATCCTCTAGGCCTCCTCTAGACATCCTTAATATCTGAGATAGGTCCCCTCTCCGAATGTTTTTTCCATTTATAAATGCTTTCTTTGCGAGCTGCATCCACTTTCATCCTTTCTCCATCCATTCTGCATCCGTTCTGCATCTGTTCTGCATCCGTTCCGCGTCCGTTCTGCTTCCTCCCTGCGTCCGTTTACCGCTAGAGCAGATCGAGTTGCGTGGATGCATAGTGGATGCCTTGCCGATATAGCGGATACGTAACGGATGAGAACGGATGCCTATCAGATGTCTATCGGATGCAGAATGGACGCATTGGATACATTTTCCACGCAAAAGTTTTGAGCAGCTCAAAACCCTCTGAGCGGATGAAACGTCAATAGACGGATGCTGGACAGATAGAGAGGAAGCAAAACGAGTACAGAACGGATGCATCGTGTTAACCAACAGATGGTAAGTGTTTTTCTTTGTTTTACATCCTCTTTCCATCCGTTGGTGCAGTGTGACAGGGGCTTAAACTTCCCTTCCTTCAAGCATAGTTAAGCATTCTTCAAGATTTGTCAGTTCACAAAAAACATCTCATCAAAGATTTTGTTCACTTGACATAAATATTGCTGTCATCAGCGTCCAAGTGGATACAACAATAACAACAAAAATACAAGAAAAAATTGTATATCATTTCAATAGTAAATAATTGCAATTCTTTATATACTTATCTAATGCAAATAGTATTCAAGTATATATTTCCAATAAACCTATATAACTATCATTATGTTTTAACTTTTTGTATAAATAATTTAATTTAATTAAAACAATAATTATGTTTTAACTTTATGTATAAATAATTTAATTTAATTAAAACAATAATTACGTTTTAAGTTTATGTATAAATAATTTAGTTGTATATTTCATTATACTTGTCCATGCAAGATCTATGTCGACAGACAATCCACTTATAGGTGGCAAGTGTAATCAGGTCTTCAATCTATTGAGTGAAAGTCTGCTACCATTGTAGCCTTACCAAGCAGAAACAGGTTAGAAAAACTGTAGTAATAGATCCATTTTGTAACCAAACACCCAAACTAGCTCTTAGGGTTGAAGGATCATCCTTTTAAACTCAGAAGTGGCATGAATGTGCCCTGGTAACATATGACATGTCATCAAGTGTCTTATCTCCAGCTCACAGATAAGCTAGCTCAAAGTTGTTATTTTTAAGTATTTTCCACCTCTGCTTTTGTGAGGAATATGATCTAATATTATTCTGCTCCCTGGTCTATACTGGGTTCTCCCTAAATCTTGTTTGCTGTTTTATCCTGGTGCAAGCAGGCCTACTTCTCTCTCGCTTTATGGCCATTTGTGCCCATTTCTATATTTATTGTAGACTGCCTAAAACCATATTTTATGGTGGCTAAACAAATATGATGAAATAAATAAATAATAGGGAGGCACTTCTCACATTCAACTCTTGGTTGGACTACATGGGGTGGTCCTTGAAGGGCATTTGGAAGCTTCAGATAGTAGATAATCAGAGTTGGAAGGGACCTTATAGGTCATCTAGTCCAATCCCCCACCCAAGTGGGAGACTCTACACCATTTCTAACAAATGGCAGTCCAATCTCTTCTTGAAAGCTGCAGTTTGGGGCACAGCAAAGTATATCTACATAATACAACTGCTGCATGAATTGCACCTGCTTTGGAAAGGCTTCCAGGTACAATCCAAGGTGCCCAATGCCCATTGCCAATTTTACGACCCTACATATTTTGGGGTCAGGTTATCTGCAGGATTACTTATCCCAGATAGTCTCCACTCATCCCACCAAATCTGGTAGAGTTCCGGGTCTTGAGGACATTTCATGAGATCCCCTCAGTGAAGTTGTGTCAAGTGGTGGACCCTAAAAAGCAGGCCTTCTCTGTCATGGTTCCTGCCCTCTGAATCTCACCCTTGTTGGGCTCAATTTGTTAATTATTGGAGCCATTTCTAAATAATGTGTTTAATGTTCTTTTGAAAGAGTGCTCAATTCATATCCCAAAATAGTTTAGCTGACAGCTTGCAAGGATGGAGAGGAGGATGGAGGATGAAGTAGGGGGTGCAGAATATCAATCACATCACAGATGTAGCTGGAAGACTTGTGAGCAGTGGCATTGTTAGCACTGATATTGATATCATTGAGGTCAACAGTGTGAAATAGATCAGAAATTCCTTCAGTGGTGCCTTCTAAGATGAAATTTAAATACTTGGGCTGGCAGAGCAAACTTAGCATAATTTTTAATGAGCTGAATTTTTCTCTACTTGTCATCACTTTATAGTCACTGATATATTGTTTCACTTTAATATTTGTTGCATTATTTTTGACTTCTAATTATTCACAGTTATTGCCTATTTTCCCTGTAATAATTCCCAGCCCTCCCTGTATTTTAAAACATTGCATTTAGGTTTACTGCATGCAATGTATATGAAGTTTTGGCATCCTTGTGTGACCATAATAACCTCTGTTATCCCCCCTCCCTCACTTGTTTATATGGAACCAGGATGAAAGTCAGTTATGGCCTCTCACTCTGGCTTTTAAATAACACCCATATCCCACTCAATTTATTTTATTCTGTAAAATTCTAATCCAAATTCCTTGGGGTTATTTGGCTTGCTTTCTTAGTCAGCTTTCCTAAGGCAGAGTCTTTGTGCATTTTGACTTGCATAAGTTCTACCCTTTTATGAACCTTTGGAAAAATCAGATGTTATAATTAGAATGTTGTGAGCTCAGCACTTACATTTCTCAGGAGTTCCTGCAAACATTTACTTTGGTTTCGGGCCATGATGGGTCACTTCCCCGGAATTTTTTTTGTTGTGGTTAATGCTTTCAGGGAAATGTTTCACAAATGGCAAAATTTCAGTGTGTTCTGTTTCGCTGTGGCAAACTGGACTATGCCAAGCTTTAGTGGCCATTGGGACCACTAAATCTGTGGCTACCAGTGACTTGCAATAGATAAAATGTGCAGCTTAAAGTTTCTGGGCTGCAAGAAGGCTGGTACACAACTCCTTGGATGTATAGTGCAGCTGCTTGATGTTTCACAGGTAAAATGTTTGTTGTAAAATGAAGGTAATGCCTTTTCTTAAGATTTAATGTACATTAATGTACATTTTAAACTGCAACTGTCATTCATACTGACACTATTGAAAAAGTGTGTGTGTGTGTGTGTGTGTGTGTGTATTGGTGTAGTGCTAGTTCAGTGTTATTATTGTTTGATTGCAATTTATTCTTTGGCAAGCTATAAAACCCAGGCTACACCAGCAGGCTTTTCTGCTTTTATAAATATAAGTTCTGTATTGCTCTCTGATTAGCCTGGGAACAAGACTGTATAAATGAGAACTGAACTAAAACAATACCACTCTCTCTTTCTACGAATGGAGCCAACACTTCTATTTGACAAAGAAAGATGACTACCACAATTAACTGATTTAATTTGCAATGAAATGACATGGGAGACCATTTAGATATTATTGTGCCACTTTCCTGGCAGAAAAAGAGGCAGGCACTTATGGAGATTTTCTTTCTTAGGCACTTAATTCCTTTACTGCATTATATATATTTATTTAGAAATGGGTTGGGGAGTATTATACTGGCCATTTATTAGATAGCATGACTTGTTTAAAAAGATTCTTGAGATTCCTGAAATTATATAACAGAACTGGCAGCATTGGAAGCCTCCTGCTCCAGTTACACAATGGTGTATATTAGAAAAGGCCAAGGTCCATAATGAATGTTTTTGACTGAATGGTTTAGGTTTCTCTGTTTCTTGGTTTCCTATAATTTCAGAAATTTAGATGCATATGTGTTAAACTTTGAAAGCATAGGAATGAATATTCACTTAGGATGGACACCCAAGCAAATCTGTTACTTTGGGAATGTGTAACTAAAAAAAACAACACTTTTTCAAATGAGTTTATAGTGTTCAACCTCTTTGGATTGAGACTATTTTCTTGTCTCATCTGCTGTAAAAAAGAAGAATGTAGAGGGACTAATGTCACTTTAATTTGCAGAAGAATACAGCCAACACTGATTCTACAGCAAATATTTCTGAAGTGATGGTTTAGCTGCTCAGTAGCCTTGTTTCCAGAAAGTCACAGAAACAGCCATTGCCCAGCAGAGGGTACTGTAGCCCTGTTTATCCAACCTCCACCTGCTCTTCTGAATGACCTCCCTTTGGATTTCATAGCTGAACCTTTGAAAACATTTTCATTTCCATGCTCCTGTTAGTTCTCTCAAGGGCTGATTTAAAGAGCCAGCTCTCTAAGGCTCCTCGAATCTTGTATCGGCTTTTATATTATGTGTGCTTTCTGTAGCCCATGATGTCATATTACAAAATATGATCCACCTGCATCACATGGGCAAGGCTGAGTACAGCTGGGCTTTGTGGGTTTGGCTGATGTAATCTCAAGGCATTTCATATTCCATTTTCAATGGCACCTGTAAAAATAATCTTCAATTTTGTAACTTAAACACTAATACTGAAATTAGAAAAATTGTCAGGAAACATCTCAGTGGTTTTGGAAAATAACTTCTCATGCTCCCCTTAATTGATCCTTTGATAGATTTTCTATCTGTCACAATAGACTAAAACTTTCATACTGAATAAACAAAATCAGAATGCCTCCTATCGTATTGTTAGTTACTAGATGTGCAAACAATCTGATCCCTCTGTTTCTATATTTGTATCTATTTACATAAGAAGATATAGAGCTAAAATTAACATGGGCGGCAGCAAATACATACAGAAAGCATTTCACCTGAATGAAAATGAAACTACTCCTAATTAATACAGCAAAAGGGAGCTAAAAGTTCGTAAATTCATCTTGCTTGATTGTGTGCCCTGTTTCTGGGTTGTGTATGGCTAAGAGCTTGTTGAACTGAAGCAGTATGAAAATGTTACAAATAAACAAATGCATACATTTTCCTGTTACAAAGAGAGAAAATGTATGAGTATTTTCCTCTCAGCTTCATATCATATCAGACTGGAGATTCCATCGTTGATTCTATATGAGTGAGATTTGTGAATTGGCCACAACGGCTATGGGGAATTTTTTATTTTTTTTTAAATTTACCCCAGTCAGCTTTGGAAATCTGTAACTGAATATTTTGCAAGGGTGTAAGATTTAACAAGCATTCAAGTTCTATGGGATTGGTTTATTTGTTTTGCATTTCTTGGAAATCCAGTGTGATTGAGTTGTTCAAACATTTTTTTTAAACTATCCAGAAGATTCATCTATGGAATGTTTCCTATGTATATTCACCACAACTTCTGCAGCATTTTGATAGACTCCATTCAAGCAAATCCTGTTCTTTCAAAGTAGCCACTTGAAACTTGAAACCATGCAATAAATGCTAATAAGTTTCCTGCCTGGTAATGCTCTTTAGACAGCTTATTTTTCATCCTTCCTTTCATGTGTGCCCTTATTGATGACTTTGTCAGTACCACAAGTGTTCTTAGGGAGGACAAAAAGTAAACACAAGTCAGAGATGCAGGTCTGTTAAGGTTGTGGAAGGTACACAGGAAATGCTCTCTGAAGAACTGCTCCCAGTCTCCCCTCTTCGCACTTTCAAAGTTTTAAATTGCCAGGAGGCTGCTGTTTATAATTAGCTCAAATGGGAAACACCATATTTCTTCATTAAATTATCATTTACAGCACTATTATTACTTAGGCGAGACATAGGTGCAGTTCTGGGAAAATAATAACCTTTTCCTTCCTCTCCCCACCACAACTTCTGAAAAAGATAATAACACTCAAATATTTCAGTGGAAATCATATGGAAAAGGAGAAACAATGGTTCATGGGGCTTTCTGCTGAAACTTGGACAAGAGATATAGTTTTGGGGTGGGAAAGTGAAGAGACCATGTGTCCATGCAACTCAAACACAGTGCTACCTTTTTGGGATCTCCCCCCCCCCCCCCCACTCAAAATAGTGATGGCAGACTTGGATATAAAAAGTGAACTCTGTTACTGATGTTCTAGAAAAGAGGAACAAGCTCATTAAGATCTTAGAACAGTCCTTCTCAACCTTGGCAGCTTTAAGATGGATGGACTTAGATTCCTACAACCCCTCAGCCAGCAAGCTTCCTTGCTGGCTGAGGAATTCTGGATATTGAAAGCTGCCAAGGTTTGGAAGTGCTGCCTTAGAACCAAGCTAGCTTGCATTCCAGACTCATGCAAACTTGTGTTAAACTTCAGAAGTCTATCACATATGGTCCATTTAGGTAGCCTGGGAAAAAACAACTTCTCATTTGTGCTGTTAGGTAGAAAACAAGGCAAAGAAAAAATTGGTGTTTAAAAAAAAAGAGAGAAAAGAATTATGCCAGAGATATTAATGGATGGTCCCATCTAATTGTGGCACAATCTAATTAATCCTTATCCGGGATATTGATATCATTCCAATGGATTGTATTCTTGTGGTTACATGGTTCTATGCATAAAAAAGCTCAATCATTTATGTTTTGATCTTCAGGGTTAGTAAACACAGTATAAGGGGAAGAGGAGATATAACAATTTTTAAAATAATCTGGATTCTTAATGCAGCACCAGGATAAACCTGATGATTAGAAAGGAATCGTCTTCAGTGTCTTTCTGGTTAAAGTTGTTTGAGATTTTGATGTTGATTCTTGCCAGCTGTTACTGTTTTTTTTTTCAGATCTCTTGCATTATTATTTTTTTCAAAAATATAATTGGATTGAAGCTAGCTATAAATAAACAATATCTTGAATATCCTGACATTTGCCATACATCACGAATAAATAACACTCTTCAACATTAAAAGAAAATATATAGAATAAACTTTAATAAACTGCATGAATAAAAATGAATGTTCAGATGTATCTGCAGACCATAATTGGCTTTTTGTGCAACTTTACATAGTTTCTAATGCTAGTTTTTATAACATTTTTGTTTTTAAAATAATAATAGTTATTATTTACAGTTGAGTTTTAGTATTTTTCTATGACAAAAAAGGACTTTGGTTTCTAGCATTTCTAGTCTGTCCTGCTCCAAAGGTTTGTTTAAGTGTCTAAAATTGCAACACCATAAAACTGACCATATTGATTTATTTAAAAAAAAATATAAACCACTTTTTATTTCAAAAATCCCAGAGCAGTTTACAATAAAATGAAAAATTGCAGATTCATTTTTATTATATTTTTACGAAATTCTGGTAGAAATAATAGTCAGTTGTTAACCCAGGAGAAAAAGTATATTCCTGTGTATGGATCTGCATAAAGAAAGGGATCTAAATTTTGCTCCTTGTGAGCATGAAGGAAGAACAAGGCAGTTAAACCTCTTTGCCACATTCCTTAACATTCTGGAACTTTTAGTGGATTCAAGAACTCACTGGAAGAGACAGTAGTGAGTCGTGCACTGGAATTAGATCTTTGCCTACAAACGTATAAGCTTCTGTTTCTTCAGTTACATATTACAGATTTCTGTTTTGATGAAATATATATTTAACTCACTCACTCAACAGAAAATAATCTTGGATAAAGGGAATGCTTTAAAGGTCGACAAAGTAATAGGATTCCCAGAGGCTATGCACCTGTGCTTTCCAGTATTTGCACTCAACACATCAGCTGCAAATACATTGTTTGTATATACATGTTTGCTTAGCATTTCAAGAACACAATTAATGTTACGTCCCAGTGCTGCACTGAATACTTGTTTTCACTCCCACACACCCCTTGTGAAATACTGTTTTATGTGGCTGACATGAAAAGTACAGGTTGTTTTTTTGTATTGGGAACAGATGTGTCCATTGACTATCATAGTTTACTGAAGAATGGATAGGTTATAGAAGGTTAACCTCAGGCATACCTTTCAATCTTGAATATGAATATTATTTCTTCTGCTTAGTTACCACATCTGCAAGAGCATAGTCTTTGAGCACAGTTCTGCCCAACTTTTAAAAGCATGTTATTTAAAGGCAGTCTTTACTTCTCTACAGTTGTCCATATGCTTTTGAGTTGATGTTTGGTATGGAGGAATCAGCCTGATGCTAATTTTCAGACAAATTTGCAGAAAGTTCTCCATGTACTTGGTCAAAATGTGCTTGTAAAGCTAGATCATGGACAATATTTGGAATCTTAGTGAACTACTGTTGCTATTCACAATTGACTGGTGCTAGCAATATGCAATGAAATGCTATCTTCTATACAATGAGCACATAAATATACACCAGATAAAGCTAAGTAGGAAGGATCAAAATTGGGTCAGTGTCACAAAAGGTGGTGGGTTTGGGGGAGTGATAGATATGGATAGATAGGTGCATAGTATGATGGAATAATTATCATGGAGAATGATGAATACAATTTATGTGATTTAGAATTTTCATAAAAATTAATATGAGTGTTCTATAAATACGTTCTGTTTCAAAGATGAAGATTTGTGGATCTAGCAGAATCCCATATATTTATTCCCATAAGTTCCAGGATCTTTCAACAGTAAGTAAACATGTAGAAAGCACATCACCCCTTCAACATTTTTGGTACCTACTGATGAACCTCAAGGGAAGACAGTGAAGAAGAATGGAAGGGTGAAAGGGAAGAATGGGGGTGAAACTTCTTCCTCTCTTTTTGTACTCTGACCCCTCAGTGTGAGTTATCATAGATAACATATTTAAATTGTTTCTGCTTGTGCTGGGGACTTCTGACTTTGTTCCTTCCCTTCCTTTCTGTTTTGTTCAGAAAACACACGAGGTAGACCGGGTTCCAACAACAAATACTTTATTCTTTAACTAGTCAGTAAATAGGAACACTTGGCTGAAGCCGAGGCCAGCCTTTTATACAGGCTGGCTTGCCTGCTTGTAGCCAATGGCAGTTGCTTAAATTTGCCGCCTTTCAGCAGCTCTTTGGATTGGTTCCTAGTGAACCAATCCAATGCTTAGTTTATTTGACCAATCAGGTTTGTAGATTTGGAGTCACCCAATTTACATATAGAACACCCCTTCCCTCTTAGTTCAGTCCTACGTGGTGACGTAGTCTCGCAGGTAGGTGGGGCTTTTCCGGACTCGACTTGACTTGCGCGGTTCATTCTTAGTGAAGACTTCGACCGGTTCGGATGGGGCTGCTGTGTCGTCCGTTCTTCTCCCTGGAACCGTCTGGAAGAGTGAGTCAGCCATTTCTTAGTTTCTTAGGCTGGCGATTTTGCCGCTCCCTCCTGTTTCCTCCGGGCAGGTCGAGCTGGCCTGGCTGGTCCCTTCCAATGGGCTCTTCATGCAAGTCTCTCCAAACAGTGAGTCTTTTATTTGCTCTTTTTGTTCATATGTTTCATTGGTTTTATTTTTTAACGGTTTTTTATTTAATTCTCACGTTTCCCCCCCCACACCCTTAGTTGGCAATTCATCGGTTTTTTCGACGAATGGTTGTATGTCTGTGGTTCTTTCTATATTTAGGGATCGAAGCTGGTCTATGTGCTGCTTCCATTCCCTGCCATCATCTACTGTTAACCGATAGGATTTGGGGCCTGTTATTTGGGTAATTTGTCCTGGTAGCCATACTGGGTCCCCAGTGAAGTTTTTGGCGTAGACTAAATCGCCAATTCCAAATTTTCTAAACTGTGTAGAGGAGTCGGGGGGGTTTTCTGGCGTGAATTCTGGGTGCAATCTATCAAGGTGTGACCTTAGTTTTCTCCCCATGAGTAGCTCTGCTGGGGACTTGTTGGTTGTGGTACTGGGTGTTATGTGCTGGAGTGTGAGCAATCAGTTAATTTTTTGCTGTACATCTCCAGTGTCCATTTTTTCTAACCCTTCCTTTGTAAATCGGACCATTCTCTCTGCCCTACCGTTTGCAGCCGGATGGGCCGGCGTGGTTAGGGCATGTCTAATACCTAGGGAGGCTAGGTATTGTTCAAAGTGTAGGCTGGTTAGTTGTGGTCCATTATCGGACACGAGGATGTCCAGAATGCCATGGGTGGCAAAAAGGCTGTCCAGTTGTTTTATTACTAATTCAGTTGTTGTTGATGGCATAATTTTTACTTCTAACCAGTTAGAATAGGCGTCCACAACAATCAGAAAGGTATGTCCTTTAGTTGGACCAGCGAAATCGATGTGGATTCGTGACCAGGGGCCCCGTGGGATTTCCCAATCTCTAATGGGTGCTTTGGGTGGGGATGGTCTAATTGCTTGACATTTGTTACACGAGGTTACCCAGTATTCTATGTCCCTATCAATACCCGGCCACCAGACATAACTTCTAGCAAGGCTTTTCATTTTTACAATCCCCGGGTGACCTTCGTGTAGCATACTAAGTACCCTAGGTTGTAGTTTGTTAGGAATAACCACCCGATCACCCCACAGTAAACAACCTTTTTGAACAGAAAGTTTGGTTTGTCTGGTCTGGAAAGGTTTAAAGTTTTCAGTTTTTTGATTTTCCGGCCAGCCTTTACCTACCCAGTTAAGAACATGGGCAGTCAAAGAGTCTTTTGCGGTGGCTCTGGCGACATCATATGCTGATATAGGTAGATCGGGGCAAATCTCTATTTGTAGTGCTGTCATCGCTGGTGCCGGGTCTTCTTCAGTTGCTGGCAAGGGTGCTCTGCTTAAAGCGTCCGCATGTGAAATCTGTTTCCCCGGTTGGTGTGTCAGAGTGTATGAGTAGGCTGCTAGGAACTCTGACCATCTAGTCATTCTTGGGGAGAGGATATTTGGTGTAGGTTTGTTTCCCGCCAAAATTCCTATTAGCGGTTTGTGGTCTGTTATAATTTGAAAAGTCCGCCCGTATAGGTACTAGTGGAAACGTTTCACTCCTGTGACAATTGCTAGTGCCTCTCTGTCCAATTGGCTGTAATTCCGCTCGGTTTTAGATAAAGTCCTCGAATAATATGCGATGGGCGCTTCTCTGCCATCAGGTAGTTGGTCACACCGGTCAAACCCGACGGGTCCGTTAGAATCTGTGGTGACTATAAGGCTACCCTGAACCACGCATTACAACCAAGCGCATACCCAGTGCCTGTAGTCTAGCATTTGCTACACTCCCTGGGAAAAGGAAAAGTTTTTGCTAAACTTGACTTAGCACAAGCCTATCAACAGCTCCCAGTGGACCCAGAAACTGCTGAAGCACAGACTATAGTCACACATAAGGGCGCATTCAAATGTCACCGACTCCAATTTGGAGTGAGTGTGGCCCCAGGCGTCTTCCAGAGTCTAATGGAACGCCTCCTAAATGGCATACAAGGAGTCGTACCATATTTCGATGATGTCCTGATCTCAGCCAAAGATGAAATCCAATTAAAAAACAGACTCAAAGAAGTACTAACTAAGTTCAGAGAATCTGGCCTCAAAGTAAAAAGAGAAAAGTGTTGCCTAATTAAGAATAGCATCAAATTCCTGGGCTATTTAATAAACGGAGAGGGTATACACCCTACAGACAAAAAGATTAAAGCGATTAAAAACGCACCAGAACCAAAAAACAAGACTGAATTACAAGTCTTTTTAGGACTAATTAACTTCTATAAGGTGTTTCCCACTTGGGGGTTTTGACTGAAAGAAATGGGATTTCCCCGATACTTGCCAAGTGAGCCATCAAAAACGTCCTGGAATTCTCGGATGAGGTCGTCTTCCCAGCCGGTTGTAGTCATTCGATCGATCCCGGTCATCCCGATGCCCAATGGCACGAACCATTCGATGCCCAGGAGGCTTGGTCTTTTTCCGTCGACTATGGTCAGCGGTAGCACCTTGACGTGTTGTTTATAGGCGACTTGGAAATGTCCCATGCCGACTACAGGGATTTGGTTTCCCTGGTAGTCCTTGAGAGTTAGGTGCTGCTTCTGTAATTCTTTGGGTTTGATACCTGGGACTAGCTGTTTTATTGTGTCCCACGATACCATGGAGAGGAAGGACCCCGAGTCCACTTCCATCTTGCAGTGTTTTCCTTCGATTTTTACAATGATTTTAACTTTCTTCCCACTTCCCGTCTGAGCGCTCTTTTCTGTTCATGAGCAAACGGTGGATCTCATCGTCTTCTTCGCTCGATTTGAATGTTTCGCCAGACTCTTTGTAGTGGGTTGCGGTAGCAGGCTGCTTTCTGTCTTTGGTTGGGTTTGTTTCTTCGCTGTGTGTGTTCATCTTTTTCATTGCGATGGCCGATTTTTTCACGGCTTCAGCGGCTGTAGCTTCCGCGATGGCTTCGGTCACGGTGACGTTGGGCTTGTTGAGTAATTTACTCTGTGCGGTCGAGTCTCTCAGACCCAACACCACACGATCCCTCATCGCTTCGTCAATGTTCAGGAAATCACACTCACCCCCTAGTTGTCTAAGGGCAGCAATGAAATCGGCGACGGTCTCTCCCTCTCTCTGGCCTCTGCGGTAAAATTCGTGTCGCTTTATTAAGTTTGACACCATCGGAGCGTAGTGTGCTTTGAGGATTCTTTGCAATTCTGGCCACGTTAGTTGTTTAACGTCTCGGGGCTTCGCAAGGGCCTTTGCCATCTTGAAAACCGTTGGCCCGCAGTGAGTCAGGAACACAGCTCTCTTGCACTGCTCTGAAATGTCTTCCATTTCATTGCTCTCCAAATACATCTGAAAGCGATCTGCATAGGAATCCCAATCCTCTTCGTTGGGATTGAAGAGTGCGGGCAGTGCGTTGTTTCCAGGCATCTTGGTTGTCATCTGGACTTCTTATCACCGCGTGCAGGTTTTTTCATTTAGGACGATCCCACCTTCGTCGTCAGTGTTTTGTTCAGAAAACACACGAGGTAGACCGGGTTCCAACAACAAATACTTTATTCTTTAACTAGTCAGTAAATAGGAACACTTGGTTGAAGCCGAGGCCAGCCTTTTATACAGGCTGGTTTGCCTGCTTGTAGCCAATGGCAGTTGCTTAAATTTGCCGCCTTTCAGCAGCTCTTTGAATTGGTTCCTAGTGAACCAATCCAATGCTTAGTTTATTTGACCAATCAGGTTTGTAGATTTGGAGTCACCCAATTTACATATAGAACACTTTCCTTTCTCTTCCCTTAGAATGACAGCAGGTGCCCAACTGCCAAGATAACACCTCTGCTATTGGGCGCAGCCTTCTCTATTGCAATGGATGGTCCCCAGATTCATAAAGATCCAAGAGAATGCTGGGTAAACAACCAAAACTTGTCCATTATGAGCAAAGAGAACCGCTTCCTCACAGCTCATAGCAAGATTGTACGAAAGAGAACCAGAAAATTCCTGCTGTAATATGGAAATATACTGGTTATAAATTATTTTACTTCGTGTAAAATGCACCCCTTTCACTTAAAAAAAATTGCTAAAGAAAATTATTTGAGAATAATGCTTGGAAAAGAATCATTTTGGCCAAAGTAATTGCTAAGAAATGCAACATCTTTACATCCTGTTCTCCTGCTCTTTCTTCTTCTTCCACTTCGCTAACCTTGCTACAATTAGAAGAAAAATTATGAAGTCTGCTCAGTAATGGAATGAATGGTTTTAGAACAGGGGTGTCAAACTCGCGGCCTGCAGGCTGCATGCATCACATGCTGGCCCCGCCACCACCCAGTTTAGCAAAGGGGAAAAAAGTCTTGACACGTCACGTGATGACACCATCATGATGCGAGTTTGACCCCCCTGTTTTAGAAGGTGACAAGTTTTTTTTTTTTCCAAATATTTAGGCAGAGGCTGACAACCATCAGGGTTCTATCGGGATTTTTCAAAATGTACAGAGAAATGCACAAGATCTCTTCATTATGATGGAACCAGCTGTGGCATCTGCCACTATTCTGAGCATTACTGCTACTGTCCAGGTCATTCTCCATCCATTCTTCTGAATATTTAGATCATCTGAGAAGAATTCATATCACTTTAGATGCCGTCCTTTTCAACAGAGCTAATTTACACACCCACACACACACCCACACACACACGTATCTCTGACAACAAGCAAGTACATGTATGTGTGAATCAGCCCAATGTTTGGATTGCAAATTAGGGATATATACTAGTCGTGCATTCTTTGTCCAAATTTATCATTACGTTTAGCTGCTGTAGGCAGTGTATTGCACAATGGAGTAGGTTAATGTTACTGCAGGCTTTGGAAGGTGAGAACTGATATGTTATAAAAGCTTCTTCTGATTAAAAGAAGATGTTGATCATTAGGTCATCCACCCACCCACTCACCTACCTCCTCCTTCCTTTCCTTTCCCTTCCCTTCCCTTCCCTTCCCTTCCC
>BLBF01000007.1:5586334-5635261 GCA_015471245.1 Laticauda colubrina
CCCTTCCCTTCCCTTCCCTTCCCTTCCCTTCCCCTTCCTTCCTTCCTCCCTCCCTCCCTCCCTTTTTCATTCTTCTTCACTGTAAATTATTTAAAGAAGTCCCAAATGCCCATGAGATTTGTGGGTTACCTGAATATAAAACATATTTATGAAAAAAAAAATCAGTGTTAATGAATAAAATCAAAATGTGTCAGATACCATTGCTAGACCTTTTCCATTTTGATGGATGGGCGGCAGTGGGGGAGTTGATGGCATTTTGATGGATTGATTGATGGCAAGGAAACATATGCTTTCCAGATTGAACCCAAAGCATTTCCAAATTCAGAATCCAGGTCCCCCTCAAGCTGCAGTGAAACAAGAATAAATTGCATAGCATTTGTTTCCCACTTGGGATTAATTATTGTGGTTGAGAGGTAAGTGGCTGTACTACTGAAAGATACCAATTTCATTCTTGAATGTGTGATTTCGAACTCTGAAGGGGAAGGGAGATGGCTGGGACTAACTGATAGAAATGTTTCTGTTTAAGGAAGACTGGACAACAGTAAATGAGGTCAAGACTTCACCTGTGAAAATAATAAGTTATTTTTTCTCATTTGTAATAGTATACGTTAGGAATTAGACTCAAATGAAACAGCTGAGTTCAGAGAGCAAAATATTTTTTTTTGTTTTGTTGCTATTGGAAATTTTTAGTTTACCTGTAGCTGATAATGTTTGGAAATAAATAGTATTGTTCTCTGGAGAATCTTAGTCACCTCTGAGTTTTAGAATCACGAGTAATGAATCTTCCATATGTTATAAAGAGTAGGGTTATAGCATCCTATTCTCTGAGGCTTTTTGACTAGGTGATGATGTTTTAAGGAAACTAGCATGTGTTGTAGAATTGCTATTTGTTTTTTCACCTTGAGAATTTGGGTTATATGGTAAGGTGAAAAATAATGAATCAAAGTGTGACTGGAAAGAAATTAGAATCTTTCTGATCCTAAATTCCCTCCTTCTGATCATGATTTAGAATTGTGTCCCAAACACTTTTGAATGAATTTTCATCACGTTGCTACTGAACTAACAAAAGCTCATGCAGTTTGACCTGAGGGCAAATGGATCTATTGTCACTTATCGGTAACTATAATATTTGGAGGTAAAATCATATATTCTCACTCCTGGCTGAACACTTCTGTATCTGACAACAGCCCTTTTCTGTAACAGTGCTACATGGATAACATTCTATTATGAATTGTCCTTCTCAACAATTCACATTAACAGGAAGGTTTTATGAACTTCATTTATTTATTTTATTTTATTTTATTTTGTCAAGCGATTATTAGATAACAGGTATAAATATAAGCATGATTATGAATACATGAAATGGATACGAACAAGAAAAAAAAGAAACAGTAGGACAGGGACGTTGGTGTGCTTATGCACGCCCCCTACAGACCTCTTAGGAAAGGGGTGAGGTCAACAGTAGACAGTCTAAGGTTAAAGTTTTGGGGCTTTGGGGAAGAAACCACAGAGTCAGGTAGAGGATTCCAGACATTGACCAGTCTGTTGCTGAAGTCATATTTCCTGCAATCAAGTTTGGTGCGATTAATCTTGAGTTTGTATCTATTGTTTGCTCTTGTATTGTTATGATTAAAGCTGAAGTATTCATTTGCAGGTAGGACATTGCAATGTATGATTTTATGTGCTATATTTAGATCAAACTGAAGGTGGCATAGGAGGTTAAAGATAAAGACTTCTCCTTTCTAGTTGTGTTGACTCTAGAGAGTGATGCTTTCCTTCATTTCTTACCCGAGGGAGCCAGCATTGTCTGAAGACATTTCCATGGTCACGTGGCCAGCATGACTATACTCTGAGGTGCATGGAACACTGTTATGTTCCCACTGAAGTGGTACCTATTTATCTACTCACATTTTGCATCCTTTCGAATTGCTAGCTGGGCAGGAGTTGGGGCAAGCAGTGGGAGCTCACCCCATCATGTCGCGCTGGGGTCTTGAACCCTGGCTGTCAGCTTTCTAGCTGACAAGCTCAGCATCTTTAACCCCTGAGCCATCACACCCACTTATGAACTTAACCAAGACTTAAAATCACAGAAGGTTTGAGCCTACCTGCCTGAAAATCCTTATGGTGGAATTAAATAATTGGCTTCATCTCTGTATTTGGAAGATGTTTGAAAGAGCTTCAGATGGTTTCTACAAAGCTTTTAATTCCGTAAAATAGTTACTCTGCATTTTTGATTGCTGATGCTTTTACTTGGCCGTATCATCTTAAAATAATACATTGGATGTTTATTGTTTTATGATTGAATTGTGTCATAGCTGTAATTGTGAGTTACTTGGAGAGGAATTGGGACCAGAGAGGTCAGGAAAGAATAAAATATTCATCCTGTAAATATCTATTCAGAAGCATGCCCTGTTGAAATTGGTTGATTTTATCCTAGAAAAGCATATGTAGAATTCCATCCTGAAATATAGTTGGGTGTATATTTACGGACAGTATGAATAACACTATATGGTTTTTGGGAACAATTGAAGGCAAATATACTGTTTTCATAAAATACATTTTTCAGATCATAAAACTTAAATTCAGGATGTTTTATTTTCTGATTTTCTTTGTAAATAATAAAGTTGAATGTGAACAATATTAAAACCAACTCATTTGTTTTATAGTCAGTACAACAAATGGAATTTCAAGGTTTACTTTTAATCATAATATTATTATAGTAGCCATATTTTCTTGGGGGAAAAAAATAAAGGACAAACCAGTAAAATCTGAAAGATTCTTTATAATGAACTTACGTTTATAACTTTACTTTGCCTTACAGAAGAAAATATAAGAATGAAACTAAATTAATTAATTAAATTGAAATGACACTTTTTTAAAAAATAAAGGCTGTATAGAAATATAATTCATATAGTATTTATGTTGCTTATTTATGCAAGCTTTGACTCTATCTGGTATTAACTTCATCATTATTCATTTCCTGATCAATTTCTGATAGTATTGTAACTGGGATTTCCCCCCCTCCCCCACAGTAAGTCTATATAAATATGCATTTGAATATAAATAAAGTACAGGAAGAGAACAAATTAAGAGAATTTAAGTAGTAGACTGTTCCATTATAAAATGTATTTATAATGATTGTCTTAGATGGAGAGTATGGGCTTTCATTGAATATAAATAGGCATTCCTGAAATCTGGATTGAAAGTTAGTTTCATGAGGTCAGAAAAATCTCACTTCAGAGGTGGGTATTCAGCAGGTTCTGACCAGTTCTGGAGAATTGGGAGCAGAAAATTTGAGTAGTTTGGAGAACCAGCAAATACCACCTCTGACTGGCCCCACCCCCATCTATTCTCTGCCTCCCAAGTCCCAGTTGATTGGCTGAGACCTCTTTGGTTGCTCTGCCCAGGAGAATGGAGCTGGAAAGTAGGTTAGTGGGGAGGGAATGGAGATTTTACAGTATCCATCCCCTGGAATGGGGTGGAAATGGAGATTTTGAAGTATCCTTCCCCTGCCATACCCACCAAGCCACGCCCACAGAACTAGTGGTAAAACATTTTAAATCCCACCACTATCTCACTTCCATCTAAGCTTCATTTTGAAGAGAAAAAGGCACAAGAGAGGGAGGTGGAGGGATTTCCCTTTTGTTTCTTAAACACGATATTCGATTCTCTACTAGGTGAGAAATAGATTCTGGAATGACAATGAGGACCCTTCCCCTCCTTTACCTATTGCCATTTGCCTTAGTATTCAAATAGGCTCAGGACACAGTCTCCAAGAGATGTTCCCTTCCAGTTTATAGCAAAGAAAAATAATGTGACCTAGCATTGTATTTTCATGGTGTCTACCTCTTGCTATTCCACCACAGAGCTCTGATCACAGTTGGTTTCCAAAGGCAGTTTTTAATCCTGGCATGTTGCAACTGCAGACTTACCTTTTGTCATGCCCCTGGTGAAGACTGATTCTGAGAAGTCAGAGGAGGACCCAGGCCCATCCCTTATCCATCCTAGGGGACACAGGGAGGAGAGTGTTCTGTCCGGAAAAACATGAGGTAGACCGGGTTCCAACAACAAAGTCTTTATTATTTACAGCAGTTGAAACACAGAACATAGGCTCAAGCCGCGGCAGCCTTTTTATAGGGATTTGCCTGCCGGCTTGTAGCCAATGACAGGTATTTAGTTTTGCCGCCTTTTGAGCAGCTTCGTGGATTGGTTCCTATTGAATCAATCCCCATTTAGGTTTTTTAGCCAATCAGAATCCTGTATTAGGAGTCTACTATTCTATATACAGAACACCCCTCCCCTCTTGGTTTAGTCCTACGTGGTGACGTAGTCGCGCAGGTAGGTGGGGCTTCTTTTGACTCAACTGGACTTGCGCGGTTCATTTCTGCTGAAGACTTCAACTGGTTCAGATGGGGTTGCTGTCTCTCCGGTCCTCCCCCATGGAACCACCTGGAAAGGTGAGTCAGCCATTTTACTGCCGCTTGAGTTTCTAAGGCCAGCGGTTTTGCCGCTCCCTCCTGTTTTCTCCGGGCAGGTCGAGCTGGCCTGGCTGGCCCCTTCGAGTGGAGTCTTCTCGCAATTTTCTTCTAACTGTAAGTCTCTTTTTTGCTCTTTTTGTTTGTTATCATATTCTGTGTTTAATTTAAACGGTTCTTTATTATTTTCTCGTATTCCCCCCCCCTCTTTGGTTTGATTTTCGTCATTTTTCAATATTTGTGGTTGTGTGTTTGTACTTCTTTCTATGTTTCGGGACCGAAGCTGGTCTATGTGCCACTTCCATTCCCTGCCATCGTCTATGGTTAATCGGAAGGACCGGGGGCCTGTAATTTGTGTTATTGTACCTGGAAGCCATAATGGGTCCCCGGTAAAATTTCTTGCATAGACTAGGTCTCCTATTTCAAATGTCCTGAAACGGGTGGAGGAGTAGGGCAGGTTTTCTGGCATATAGTTTGGGTGCAATCTGTCTAATTGCGACCTCAGTTTTCTTCCCATTAGTAATTCCGCCGGGCTTTTGTTTGTTATAGTACCCGGTGTAATATGCTGGAGGGTGAGTAGGTGATTTATTTTATCTTGGACATCCCCAATGTCCATTTTTTCTAACCCTTCTTTGGTAAACCTGATCATTCTCTCTGCCCTACCATTTGCAGCTGGGTGGGCTGGCATGGTTAGGGCATGTCTAATACCTAGGGAGGCTAGGTATTGTTCGAATTGGATACTCGTTAATTGTGGACTGTTGTTGGACACTAGGACGTCTGGCAGGCCATGGGTTGCAAAGAGTTTGTCAAGTTGTTTAATAACGGTTTCAGTTGTCGTCGATGGCATAATTTTAACCTCCAGCCAATTTGAGTATGCATCTACGACAATTAGGAAAGTATGCCCCTTAGTAGGACCCGCAAAGTCAATGTGAATTCGTGACCAGGGGCCTCGTGGGGTTTCCCAGTCCCTAATGGGTGCTTTTGGTGGGGAAGGTCTGGTTCTTTGGCATTTGTTGCAAGAATTTATCCAGTATTCGATGTCCTTGTCTATACCCGGCCACCAGATATAGCTTCTAGCAAGGCTTTTCATTTTAACAATTCCAAGGTGGCCTTCATGAAACATACCCAATACCTTAGTTTGTAATTTGGAAGGGATAATTACCCGATCACCCCACAACAAACAACCCTTTTGAATCGAGAGTTCGGTTTGTCTGGTCCAGAAAGGTTTAAAGTTCTCAGTTTTTTGATTTTCCGGCCAGCCTTTACCTACCCAGCTCAGTACACGGGCAGTCAATGGGTCCCTTGTGGTGGCTCTGGCAACATCATTTGCAGATATGGGTAGATCGGGGCATGTCTCTATCTGCAAGGTGGTCATCGTCGGTGCCGGGTCTTCCTCTATAGTCGGTAATGGTGCTCTGCTCAATGCGTCTGCATGGGAAATTTGTTTCCCGGGGTGATGTGTCAGAGTATAAGAGTAAGCTGCTAGGAATTCTGACCATCTAGTCATTCGCGGGGACAAAATGTTCGGTGTTAGCTTGTTTCCTGCCAAAATTCCAAGTAGCGGTTTATGGTCCGTTACTATCAAAAATGTTCTTCCATATAGATATTCGTGGAAGCATTTCACTCCGGCGATGATTGCCAGGGCCTCTCTGTCCAATTGGCTATAATTACACTCGGTTTTAGACAAAGTCTTTGAATAGTATGTGATGGGTGCCTGTCTCCCATCTGGCAATTGGTGGTTCAGGATGGCACCGACTCCAAACGGTGAGGCGTCGCAGGTCACCGTCAATGGAAGTGTGTTACTAAACTGGATAAGAACGGTGTTTGATGTTAATAAGTTTTTTATTTTTTGGAAGGCTTTCTTTTCTCTATAACCCCAAGTCCAAATTGTTTTTTTATCCAGTAATCGATGTAATGGTTCCACTAGTGTTGCTTTGTGGGGTAGGAACACGTTATAAAAATTTATTAGTCCTAAAAATGCCTGCAGTTCAGTTTTGTTCCTTGGTTCTGGTGCGTCTTTAATAGTTTTGACTTTTTTGTCAGTAAAGTGTATACCCTCTCCGTCTATTAAGTAGCCTAGGAATTCGACGCGATCAGTCATTAAACATCATTTTTCTTTTTTTACTTTTAGGCCAGATTCTCTGAATTTAGTTAGTACGTCTTTTAGTCTTTTTTTTAGTTGGGTCGCATCTTTGGCCAAAATTAGGACATCGTCGAAGTATGGTACGACCCCTTTTATACCATTCAATAGGCATTCCATGAGGCTCTGGAAAATGCCTGGGGCTACACTCACTCCAAATTGGAGTCTGTTGCATTTGAATGCCCCTTTGTGGGTCACTATTGTTTGTGCTTCAGCCGTTAAGGGGTCTACTGGAGCTGTTGGTAAGCTTGTACTAGAACTAGTTTAGCGAAAACTTTTCCTCCCCCAAGAGAATGTAATAAGTGTTGTACGACTGGCACCGGGTATGCGCTTTGTTGCAATGCGTGGTTCAGGGTAGCCTTGTAGTCACCACAAATTCGAACCGACCCGTTTGGTTTAATTGGTGTTATGATCGGCGTTTCCCACTTAGCATGGTCAACAGGTTCTAAAACCCCTTGGTCTATTAATTTATTTAGTTGTTCCTCTATTTTTGCTTTCAGAGCAAAAGAAACTCATCTGGCCTTTAGTCTTCTAGGGGCTACCTGAGGGTCTAGACTAAAGAAAATTGGGGTCCCCTGATACCTGCCTAGGGAGCCGTCGAAAACGTCCTGGAACTCTTGGATCAGGTTTTCTTCCCAGTCGGTTGCGGCCACCCGGTCTACTCCGGTCATCCCGATGCCCAATGGTGTGAACCATTCGATGCCCAGGAGGCTTGGTTGGTCTCGGTCGACTATTGTCAATGGTAATACTTCGACATATTGTTTGTAGGCAACTCGGAAATGTCCTAGGCCTACTAAAGGAATTCAGTTTTCTTGGTAGTCCTTCAGGGTTAATTTTTGTCTCTGGAGTTTCTTGAGTTTGATATCTGGGACCAGTTGTTTGATGGTATCCCATGATACCATTGATAGGAAAGACCCAGAGTCTACCTCCATTTCGCAGGGGTTGCCTTCCATTTTTACAATTATTTTTACTTTCTTCCTGCTTTCCGTCTGAGCGCTTCTGATTGTGAAAGTCTGATGTGTTTTCTCTCGGTTAGTGGCTCGCTTGTTCCGCTGCCACTTTCTCTCAGTTTGTTTTGGCTCAGCTTGTGCGGGGGAGTTGCTGCGTCTGTTTGGGCTGTAATTTTTTTTATTCCTGCAGACTTTCTTGATATGCCCTCTTTTCTTGCAAGCTCTGCAAATGGCATCGAGAAATCTGCAATCGGCCCGAGGATGGTTTCCTCCGCAGCCAGCGCATTCCCACCAATTTCTTTTTTCGCGCCCTTTCTTGTTGGCGTATAGGCAGTGGACTTCATCGTCTTCCTCCCTGGATTCTGACGTCTCGTCAAAATCCTCGTGGTGAGTGGTGGTGGGAAATTGTTTCTTCCCTCTGGCCAGGCTCATTTCGTCGTTGTTCGTGTTCATCTGTTTCATTTGACTGCCGATTTTTTCATGGCTTCAATGGCTGTGGCTTCTGTGATGGCTTCAGCTACGGTTATACTGGGTTTATTTAGCAGCTTGCTCTGTACATTAGAGTCTTTTAAACCCAGTATTACTCGATCCCGCATCGCTTCATCTAAATTTCGAAATTCGCACGCTCCCCCTATTTGTCGGAGGGCTGCCACAAAATCAGCGATGGTCTCACCTTTTTTCTGGTCTCTTTGGTAAAATTCATGCTGCTTGATAAGGTTTGACACCACCGGTGCATAGTGAGCCTTTAGTATTCTTTGGAGCTCTGGCCAGGTCAATTGTTTCACATCTCGGGGCTTCGCCAAAGCCTTGGCCATTTTGAAGATTGTGGGCCCGCAGTGTGTCAAGAAAACAGCTCTCTTACGCTGGTCTGAGATCTCTTCCATCTCGTTACTTTCCAAATACATCTGGAAACGGTCTACGTAGGATTCCCAATCCTCTTCATTGGGATTGAAGGGTGCGGGCGGCGCGTTATTTCTAGCCATTGTTCTTCATCTAGTTTTATTTGTCGCTGCGTGCTCAGTCTCGAGTTTAGGACGATCCCATCCTCGTCGCCAGTGTTCCGTCCGGAAAAACACGAGGTAGACCGGGTTCCGACAACAAAGTTTTTATTATTTACAGCAGTTGAAAAACGGAACATTGGCTCAAGCCGCGGCAGCCTTTTTATAGGGATTTGCCTGCCGGCTTGTAGCCAATGACAGGTATTTAGTTTTGCCGCCTTTTGAGCAGCTTCGTGGATTGGTTCCTATTGAATCAATCCCCATTTAGGTTTTTTAGCCAATCAGAATCCTGTATTAGGAATCTACTATTCTATATACAGAACAGAGAGGATCAGGGTAAAATGTGGAAGGAGACGGCCATGATCCTCTTCATGGGTTGTAAGTGTGAGATCTGCATAAGAGTTTGGACCTGCCTGCTAACAGAGGCTGGAGACAATTTAGTGTTTTATTCCTAAAGAAGGTTTATCTTGGTTGGCGTTCTTCCAATGGACTGTACCTGGTTATCTTCCTGAAGTTGGCAATTATCCATCTTGGTCTGTCATGGAACTTTATTCAGTGCGGTTTGTTTTTGGTTTTTGCTTCATTATCAGCTCTTTGAATTTGAATTGTGTTTCTTTCATTTGAAATGTTGTTTTGAAAATAATTTACTCCTCTGCTGTGAACAATTAAACAGTGAAGCCAAGTTGAAGGCATTGAAGGACTTTTAGTTACATTTTGGATTTTTTTATATTTCTGATATACTCTGGGTCATCACACCTTTAAAAGGATAATGGGATCATTTGCCTTAAGAGCTTTGGACTTAATCCAGGACATTTCTGATGCAATGATGATGTCAGGATTCTGGCAGTTACCCCCATTTAAATCATTAAAACTTCCAAAACTTAAAAAGGATTTATTGGGAGTTAAACTGTCCGGCACTGCCTGAGTGTAGCCGACTCTGAGGCACATAATTCATTGTTACCCTTGACCCTGGTTTCCCCCCACCCCCTGAGTATATTGTAATTCATGTTCTCCAATGGGACACATTCATAGCCCAGAGTCATCAATCATGCTCTCCAGTTAGAATTTTGCACAGCAGAAACTTCAGTCACCTAGTTACTATCTTTGAAAACATTTATGGAATGCAGTTTTGGTTTGCAGTGCACTGCTCCTCCTCCCTTTCTGTTGGCAGCTCTAAAAAGTCCATAGAAATATTTTATGAGTTGACAGATGATTGTGCGAGTGAAGAAACACATATACAAAGCGAGAGTTCTCTCTTTTTTTATGTAAGCTTCATTCTGACTTCTTTCCTTCATTCCAAAACAATCTCCAGGTTGTCTGTTCCCAGGGAGAAAATGCTAGGTAAAGTTGTATGAGTGCATCCTCAGTATTCTGATTACTCTTTAGCTTGGAAATTTGTGTGATAACTCCTATGATGTATGTTATTAATAATGAAAGCCTAATGGCTGCTAAGGGGGTACAATCAATAACTCAGAGGTTAAAGATGCTGAGCTTGGCAGCTGGGCAACTGACAGCCCGGGTTCAAGACCTGAGTGACATGAGATGGGGTGAGCTCCCATTACTTGCCCCGGTTCCTGCCCACCATCAGTTCGAAAGCATGCAAATACAAGTAGATAAATAGGTACCACTTCGATGGGAGGGTAACAGCATTCTGTAAGCCTCGGCATATAGCTATGTTGGCCACATGATCATGGAAGCATCTTCAGACAACGCTGGCTCCCTCAGCTGAGAAATGGAGATGAATACCACGCCCTAGCATCAGAAATGACTGGACAGGGGAAATTCTTTATTTTTAATGCTGCTTAATTTTGCAAAAAATTAATATAACATTTACATTAAACAGTTAATAGCTTTTGGTATTTGATTTTATCCCAGTTCCATTAAATTCTTTCTCTACTCTTTGAAATGGAGCTTCCAGTATACTGTTCCAGAGCCAAATGCAGCTTTTGGACAGAATTAAGTTGCACATCTCTGCTCCAACCAGGATCACATTTTGCTATTAGGGTAAAGTTGAATATCGTTTGAATATGATTCTACCTGCCCAGTGAAGAGTACCATCTGGATAGCAAATCTGCATCTTCTCAATAGGTAATGAATATCATACATTTTTCCTCCTTTGGTCTTATTTTCAGTTTTTCCCCCCAGAAGGTAAATGCAAAATGAATGTAACAGAAAATGCAAATCTGGCTCTGTGTTGTCTTCTAAAACAGCATTGCTGGCTTCTAAATGAGAAGTGGCAAATATTGCTAGTGTAAAATGAAAGTAGAAGTGAAAAGAAATGAGCCACGTAAGTTTTGGAATATGGTTAATTTACTGTGATAATGCCTTGGTTTTGGCTGTGATCCCTTGCTTGAAAATCAGATCCAGACTGCCAAATTCCACCTGCCAGAGTCGATCTGTCTCCTTGGTTCTGCCTGCAGAGCTGTTTTTGTTTATCCCTCTCTTGGCACAATCACAGTTGCTCCTGCTCTGTGACAGGGTGCAAAAAAGGAACTTAAGTTTTAGGGGAACATTTGGTGGCCAAGTTACCTTTTTTTTACTTTTGAACCTGAAGTCAATGATGAATGGGTTCAGTCTCCTGATGCTGGAAGAAAAGTAAAGCTAGGACTGTGCTGTCAAAGTGGTTTTCTGGAGACGTGACTGTAGCTTTTGTCATTTGTTTTGTTCAGTGGTGGGATTCAATTTTTTTTACTACTGGTTCTGTGGGCATGGCTTGGTGGGTGTGGCTTGGTGGGCATGGCAGGGGAAGGATACCGTAAAATCTCCATTCCCTCCCCACCCCATTAACCTGCTTTCCAGCTCCATTCTCCTGTGCAGGGCAACAAAAGAAGAGCCAGCGGATCAGCTGGGACTCGGGAGGCAGAGAGTAGATAGGGTGGGGGCAGTCAGAGGTGGGATTTGCCAGTTGTCTGAACTGCTCAAAATTTCTGCTACCGGTTCTCTAGAACTGGTCCGAACTTGCTGAATACCCCCTCTGGTCTTGTTCCTTTTTAAAGCAAAGATTGCTGTCAAAGAGTTGGAAATGAGTGTATGAGAACTGATTGCTATAAAGTACTTTTGTGGGTCACTTCGGTGTGAGTACAACTGACAGTAAGGTATCTTGCACAGCAGCTTCTCTTTTTCAAAAAGGGTTGGGAAAGTTCAGTCAAAATCATCATGTCTGCTTGTTCAAAATTATAGAAAAAACAAACAAACAACAAACATAGGGGGGTCAATTTATTTTCCAAAGTACCAAAAAGCAAGACAAGAAATAACAGATGGAAACTAATCAAGGAGAGAAGCAACCTAGAATTAAGGAGAAACCGTGAGGGCAATTAACAGATGGAACAGCTTTGCCTTCAGAAGTTGTGGGTGCTCCAACACTGGAAATTTTTAAGAACAGACTGGACAGCCATTTGTCTGGAATGGAATAGGGTCTCCTACTTGTGCAGGGGGTTCAACTAGCTCAGAGGTCCCCAAAGTTGGCAACTTTAAGACTTGTGGACTTCAACTCCCAGAATTCTCCAGCCAGCTATGCTGGAGAATTCTGGGAGTTGAAGTCCACAAGTCTTAAAGTTGCCAATTTTGGAGACCTCTGAACGAGATACTAGAAGACCTCCAAGGTCTCTTTCAACAGAATAGGCTGTTACATATTCTATACAGGTAGTCCTTGACTTACAACATTTAGTGACTGAAGTTACAACAGCACTGAAAAAATGACTTATGACCCCTTTTCACAATTAAGACCATTGCAGCATCTCCATGGTCATGTGATCAAAATTCAGATGCTTGGCAACTGGTTCATATTTATGACTGCTGCAGTGTCCCTAGGTCATGTGATCACCTTTTGCGACCTTCTGACAAGCAAAGTCAATGGGGAAGGCGGATTCACTTAACAACTGAGTTACTAACTTAAGAACTGCAGTTTTTAAGTTTTCTGTGGCCAGAAAAGGTGTAAAGTGGGGCAAAACTCACCTAACAAATTGTCTCACTTAGCAACATATATATTGGGTTCAATTATGGTCATAGGTTGAGGATTAGCTGTACTATATATGTGCCTTGTATGCTGCCCTGTCCTTTCTCCCATTCTCTGACCATTCTCACCTCTGATATAAATGCAATTTTTTTGCCCAGGAAGTTGAAATTGCACTTTTTCACACTATTAGCCAGAAATGGGTTATGTTCCAATAAAGGCAATAAAGCCTGATTTAATGCTGGCAATTTTACGAATAGTCCATCGCTGCAGCATTCGTCGATGAGCGCAAGAGAATATACGAAAAGGGACCACTATCAGAGTCTCAGTTGCATGCACAAAAACAAAAGAAAAGAGACATTCTCAGAGTGCAATTATGTTTCGTATTACTTCACCTCTGGCAGCTTTCTTAGTTGGGGCATGAGGGAATATTCCCTTCCTAAGGGTGGTGATAAATCTGAAATCAACAATTGTTACTATGATTGGTAAGTTGCTGTTTTGTTGTATGCTTTGTGTGGTATCTTATCCAAGATTCAATCAGGCTGCAAACCAAAACATTCCAAGCAGACGGTTCTCATGGATTTTTCATACAGAATGGGCAAGATGGGAATGGGATGGGTGGAGAAAATATTTATTTAGGGTCTCTAAGGCTTTTGAACTTTATAATCCTTTTCTGAGTACATTTTGTTGATACGGGGATGTGGCTGAGCACCTGAATTGTTTCTCTGAGTTTGCTTTATTTTCCTTGCTGGGTGTTATCTGTCATGTGAAAGTGTAATCTTAAAAGTCTGTGACTGTTAAAACTTATATCTTCGGCTAGTGCACACAATCTCGATTTGTTGTGTAAACATTGGAATGAATGTAGTCACTCAATAGGACATATTTCTTTTCACGTTGATTTGTCATAGTTTCACACAAAATGTTTCTATGTTTCCATGTCTCCAGTGTAGTTCTCAAAATGAGTTAACAGATAATACAGATAAATTGTGGGTGCTCTATCACTGGAATATTTAAAAGGGTTTTAAATCATGGCAACTGGACCAAGGTTTATTAAAATTTTAATAAGCTTTGGCCTAGTTGCCATAATTTAACCTTTTGAAGTACTTTTGACCTGAATGATTGAATCTTTATTTACATCTGTCACTGGAGGTTTTCAAGAAGAGATTGAACAGACATTTGTCCAGAATGGTATAGGTTTCCTGCCTGAGCAGAGTTGGGCTAGAAGACTTCTTCTCTTCCAACTCTTAATCTATGATGTTATCCATGCAAACTACTTTTGTAGGGCATTTGGAATGTAACACTTTTTGGTGCTTAGTACATGTAGTCCTCAATTTACACCTACAACTGGGGCCAGAATTTCAATAAGCTGTTGTGGTTGTAAGTCTAGGCATCATGTCACCAAACTCAATTTTATGACTTTGCTTCCAACAGTTGTAAAGCAAGTCATCAGGGTTGTAAAACAAATCTCCTGTGGTCTTTAAGTGAATCTATTCTCCCAAAGAAATGGCCAAAAAGCTGCAAATCACAGGTCATGTAACCACGAGACACTGCAACTGGTCATAAATGCACTTGGGTTGCCAAAAGCCCTAAATGTGATCGTATGATTGGAGGGTGCCAATCATAACTTTGATGTATATCTGATCTTGGCTTCAGAGCAAATCCTAGCAAGCTGCGTTGTCTGAAACCTGTCATCCATAAACTTGCCTAGCCATGATTGCCAGTAAGCCAGGACTAAAAGTTTCTGAAGACAACTGCCTCTAGAGGCCTCTTTTAGCCTGTCCTATTGGGGCAACCCCAGAAGGGATTCTAACAACCCTAGGAGTGATGGGGGAATTAGGGCCTAGTGATAGTCTTTCTTTGTAACTGGGTCATGCTTGGGAAGAAATATTTCCTCTTAATGTATGTTATGCCTTTATATGGGCATTAAGGGTGACAACACTATCCATTAGCTAGTTAGCATTTGCTTTGTTTACTGCATAATTCTACTTTTGTTATTGTGGTACTGTAAACTACCATGAGTGTTTAAAGTTAATGGTAGTGACCAGGAGTGGGATTCAAATATTTTTTCTACCGGTTCTGTGGGCATGGCTTGGTGGGCATGGCAAGGGAAGGATACTGTAAAATCCCCAGTCAGAGGTGGGATTGGCTGGTTCTTTGAATTACTTAAAATTTCCACTACTGGTTCTACAGAACTGATCAGAACCTGCTGAATACCACCTCTGGTACTGACCCTTTATATAAATACAGATAGTCTTCGATTTACAATAGTTCATTCAGTGACTATCTGAAGTCACGGCGGTACTGAAAAAGTGACACAGCCATTTTTCACATAACCATTGTAGTGTCCCGATGGTCACATGATCAAAATCCAAATGCTTGGCAACTGTGTTTGCAGTGTCCTGTGTTCACCTTTTGTGAACCTCTGACAAGCAAAGCCAATGGGGAAGCCAGATTCACTTAATAACCATGATACTAACTTAATTATGGCAGTGATTAACTTAACAACTGGCAACAAAGGGCAAAACTCAATTGACAACTGTCTCACTTAACAACAGAAATTTTTAGAGTAGAGTAGGGCAGAGCAGAACAGAACAGAATAGGAGTAGAGTAGAGTAGAGTAGAGTAGAGTAGAGTAGAGTAGAGTAGAACAGAACAGAACAGAACAGAACAGAATAGAATAGAATAGAATAGAATAGAATAGAATAGAATAGTTGGAAGGGATCTTGGAGGTCTTCTAGTCCAACCGCCTGCTCAGGCAGGAAACCCTACAGCTTTCCAGACAAATGGTGTCCAATCTTTTTTAAAAAATTTCCAATGTTGGTGCCTTTACAACTTCTGGAGGCAAGTTGTTCCACTGATTAATTGTTCTGTTAGGAAATTTCTCCTTAGTTCTTTGTCCCAGTTGTTCAGACTTTAGAAGGAAGTACAATCTTGAACTTAGATTCAGGGTGTTGAGAGTTATGTTGAATTTCCATCACGCAGAGGTTTATCATTCTATTAGCGCAAGCTTGTGGCCACATTAAAAACACTGAGAGTTGAGAAGGTGAATGAAGCCTGGTGTAGGTAACTCCATGAGTAATTAAATTAATAGGCTGCTTACTCACCTCAGCATCAGTATTGCATTACTCAACACAGCCATCCCCTATATGCATTCTCCCTGTGACATGGCAAACTGTCTGGAGCAACTCAGAAGCAGTAAAGAAACCATTTAATTTATAATAAACTACTGTATAATTTAAACCAGCCCCCTCATTGGATTTGTTGCTTCGAAGCTGGTCACTGTCTTGATTTCCTTTGATGAATGATTTGATGGGTGAATTATTGAACTAAGGCTTTGAAACTCATTTGATCCTGAAATTTAATTGCAGGGGTTGGGATTTTATAGCAACCATCACTGTAAAATCGACATTGTACACTCTTGATATACAATAATCAGTTGTACAACAAGAAAAAAGGACAGAGAGATTTGGGGGGGAGGGGGGTTTGGACTGTTTGCAACCAAGTCATTTTGTTAATCAGTACTTATTCCTCATAAATAATTTATGTTATAAAATGAAAGAATTTTATTGGTAGAATAGGCTGCACTTTTTATTATAAGTATGTTTTTAATATTTCATTATTTTTATGAAGAACATTTACAAATGCAGCAATTAATGTATTTACAATTAAATTACGATCAGTGGCAGAAACAATAGAATTGTTATATATTCCTATAATAAATACCATAAGCATTAAAAAAAACCACCACCACCATGGCTTTAAAGCAATTTACAAAATATAAAATAATGTAAAGGTAGTCAAATACAAGAAGTAACACTAATATAAACAATTGGTTATTTTTTAATTCATTATGATCATAAAATGGGCAGAGCACAATAGTCCATTTTACCTTTTCTGTTATATTGCTCTTTTCTTCAGAGAAACGCGTAGCCATTTTCTTTTTGCAAATCAGTTAAGAAAAGGTAATTTAATTACTGTAAATCCAACTCAATATTTTTAAAAATACCACACATTAATGGAAAAATTGTGTGCTTTCCAGTATCAAAGTGACACCAGTTGTATCCTTTGAAACACATTCTGTTTTTTTAAAACAATATTTAGGAACAAAGAGCAGAGCTAGGCAAGGGAAATGAACTGAGTTAGGCAGGTTCTGTATGGAAAAATGGTCCTTAATCAGGTACTTTAGCTTGTTTTAGTACAATCTGTTCTGTAGAACAGGTTGATAAAAGTCCCTCAGGCCTAGAGATATAGTCCAGGAGAAAAATACTGGATGTGTGGATAAAAAAATGCTTCAGAGAATTAGCTACAATATTTATAACCCATGACTTCATAAATTATTGAGTCAGATTTAAATTTGAAAAAGATGCCTGTTTCCATTCTGTGTGGTATGTGATTTTGACTGAGTTCATCATATTTAAGGTTATAAACTAACACAATCAGAGAAGATAAAATCCCAGTATTGGCAAGATAATTGTTATTTCTTTTCACTTAGTAGGGTCTGATTTTCTAATCATCCCCAATATACAAAGTTAAACAATATAGGTGATGTTAGTGTTTATTTTATTCCATTCTTTCCCTAAGTCAATAAGAGAGATTATAATTGTTTGCTTTTTATTCTGTTAATATAATTGAAGCTTAGCATGATTTATCAATAAATGGTTAGGGGTATAATTTGTTTCTGATCAAAGATTTTGAACATCGGTCTTTTGGTTTCTCTCATTACTTTAGTTATTTCTTATAGCAACTTTAGCCTTCTTAAGAACAGAAACTTTTTAGGGGGAATTACACAAATCAAACACAATTCACAATAAATACTGATCATTAATAAGTACAGAAAAAAGGCAGTATAAAATATGCAATTGGTTCTAATTTGAATGTTAATATCACAATGGATTATCTTTCAAAATTTAATAATGACTCATAAAGTAAAGATAAATAAAACACAAGAAATGCAGAAGAATTGAAATCCCTTGACAACTGGCAAAAGAGGACATATTTGATATTTTACAAAAGGACTTAATCCATAATGACAAATATAAAAATAATTTATAGAAGAGCAATTAGTTTTTCTATTTTCTTCATAGAGGATTTTAAAATCAGGTTTGTTTTCTTAGGAAGGAAGTAAAGAAAATATACCATTGTCACAATGCTTTGAGTGACAAGTAAACTGGAAGTAGAAGTAATTAGGAAGGAAAAATATAAAACAACTTTTTTTACCTTTAATTAACTTTTTAACTCAAAAAGATGTCTGCGTGTATAGCACTATTAAACTTCAATAGAAATTATGACACAAGTAATATTAAACTGTTAGTCTATCCTTTATACTTCAGTTAGGTAGGTTTAGGTTTTAGATACATAGATTATAGGGGGACATTTATTTATTTATTTATTTGATTTGTCAATCACTTACAAGATAATAGGTATAAGTATAAACGTGACTAAGAATACAGGAAATAGGTACGAATAAATGGGGACAATAGGACAGGGACTGGAGGCATGATGGTGCAGTTATGCATGCCCCTATTTACAATTTACCATTTTAGCCAACTGATGGCAATCAAAGACATCTCTACCTTTATACAAGGTATAAAAGTAGTCATTTTGATTAGAAAAAACTTTTCTCTTTATATTTTTTTTTCTCCTGGAATAAATCCATTGCCATACTACCTTAATGGAGTCTGTGCACTAATGAACTCAAAATGACCCTTAGCAATCTGGGAATATTTTACCCCAATTTAATGTGCAATAGTTGTCTTTCTCTCCTTTTCTAGCTTCACGAACTTTTGAAAATTTCAAGGAATTTATTTTATATAGAGAGGTCTAGGATAAGTTGGTTTGCTTCTCTTTTTCCTTCCCATGACAATCCAGTACAAAGTCGTCACCAAGCTTTTCTACTTTTCTGCAAAAAGGCTCATGTGAAAATGTCTGCAAGTGAGCAGTTAAGGGAGCAGAACAAATTCCCTACTGCAATATAATCCTTCAGCACTTGCTTTCACCCCACCCGGCTTGCACTCAAATGCGGTAATTTAAGGATGGAACTACAGAAGCCTTCATGGCGACATTCAGCATTTTTTCCCTCCCTTTTCCAGAGCTAACTCCCCTGACAGTTTTTTGCAAACCAATAAGCAAGCAAGAACTCCACTTCCACTAGGGACCGTTATCTATTAACATATTTTTTTTTAGATTTCCATTCTGCATTTTGTTCAGATGCTACTTTGAGAAAGGGCGGGGGGCACAGTGAGAAAATTCTCTTCCACTTGTGGCTGGAGAAAACCCGAACCTTTCTGTAGATAAGGCTCATCTGATTTTATTTATTCCTTGCAGCACTTTCAATTGCGTCATGCTGGTTTATGTGTTTTATTTTAAGCAATATGGTGAAAATATCATGCAACAAACAGCAATTATAATCCACTTCTATGTCTTAAAAAAGTAGACGGGCTTGTGTACATTATCTTTTTCTTGGTTGTTGTTTTCACACTGTGAATCTTGTTTTGTTTTAAATAACATCTGAACACATAGGCTAGTAAAATTTGGGGGATACCAATGTGAAAAATAATCCTGATAAATTGTTAAAATATTATGACAATTAATTGAGATGGTCCTAGTAACTCTACTGCTCTAGTAATGAAAACAAAACTCCTGATTCTCTAAACTATATACTAATATTTTATTGTGCTTTTATAAACCACCCAGAATCACTTAGGTGAGATGGACGGTGCAGAAAGTTAATAAAGAAAAATAAATAAGTAAACATTTTAAACAACCAAGATCAGCAATGATAACTGTTAACTCCTTGTCATTTTTAGCAAAGAGAAACATTTCACTATGGATTTATTTTTTCCTTTAGTGGAATGATGTGAATTGTTATTTAGGTAAAAGGAACAAATTCATTTTATAATTAAGTGTTGGATATGATATGTTTCTATGAGTTTATAAGAACTCTTAATTTACCTAAGGTTTTTCTTTCATTTCTTTATCATTTTAATTTTAGCAGTAAATAAAACATTTTAGCTGTAAATAAAAGTATTTTTTATTTGCCCGTAACAAAAAGTTTTAATTATACCAAATTCAACCAGAACATGCACCATGTATAAAATGGTTTCAATAACTCAGAAGGAATCATGATATAACTTTTCCTGACAACTATTTGTTTAATTGCTGTAGCCAATTTGTACAAAATAACTGCACTTCTCGTAATAGTCGATACATGCTGGCTGACTATCCATGATTAAATATGAAATTTTAGTCATGTTGAACTCCTGACTTTAATTCTTGCAGGTAAAGACGCAGAAAATGTTTTGGGGGAGTTTTGGACGAGTTGATCATGAGAGAAAAGTGTATTTTTGATTCTCTCTAGAGATCCCTTTATTAAAAACACAAGGCTATATTATCTTCATTTAGTTCTCCCATTCCCTCCTAAGTATGTTGCTCAAAAAAGAAAAGAAAAAAACACCCTACTGCTAATGCCAGTTTTAAAATCTCACTATGATAGGATTTTCAGAGATAAGTCAGTGGAGCCAAGAGCAAATAAGCCCTCAGCTTAGGACTGTTGCACGAAGATAGGATCCATACTTTGTAAGTTTCTGATTTATGTCTCCTCATTATTGTTTTTAGTAGAAAAACATAGTTTCCTTCTGAAAGTCGTTTCTGCAGAGATTAGAGATCAGATACAATGAAACATTCTTTTTTTGCAAACATTTACTGAGGTTTGGTTTCTTCTAGCCATTGCATAAAAACACAGTGTTTCTATAATCACTGAGGCTCCTGTCACCATTTCAGCAAAACAATCAGTATCAGATAGCAATAGCACTTAGACTTATATATACTGCTTCACAGTGCTCTCTAAGCGGTTTACCGAGCCAGAATATCACCCCCCCAACAATCTGGGTCCTCATTTTACTGACCTCGGAAGGATGGAAAGATGAGTCCATCTTGATATTTCACAAACTAATACATATTCAAGGAATAAGGTCACTGAATACAGATATACAAATTTATATTTGCTGCTGGAAGGCATGAGGGTAATGAAATGAAGGATAACAACTAAAGCCCTCCAACTTAGTACTGAACAAAGCATTTACTTCAAGTTAACAATTGTCACTCAATGAAACTAAATGTAGATAAGTCTAAAGGATTATTTATGTATTAAAGAAATTTATGTGGCCACCAACTCTGAGCAGCTTGCAACATTAAAAGTCCACAACATAAAAATCAGTAAAACCCCACTCTGACACCATTCTTACAATTTTTATCTGCTGCTTTGATAATATTTACATTCCTTGATGCCTAACATTCTCAGAAGGAATTCAAGAACATTTCCAATTGGGATATCGGCTAATACACATCAGTTTTCCTACTGAAAAGCAATATTCCAAGTTTAAAATAGAAATTACATTCATAATTTTCTGTCCCTCAAAATGAGGGTTCTCATTTTGCCAAGAAAGAAAATGACTCATAAAGTAGTTTGCACAAACAGTGAACACACACAGTAATATATTACAAATATGTTCTTCTACTGCATCAAAGGTTTACTGGTCATACAATGCTACATTCAGAATTTTCCTCCCCCCTATGTATTCAGCATCCATTTCTCTTTGCAATTTGAACAAATGGATTTGTGCTTAAATGTTAACAGTGCAGACACATATATGTTGGTTTAGAAATATTGTATATTTAGCAGACTTTACTTTTGGAATTATTGAGCCTAAATCTGTAATCTTACAGACATTTCCTTGGGAGAAAACTCTGTTAGGCCCAGCAAAGCCAACTTCTGAGAAATAATTCATAAACGTGGGCATTTAAACGTGTCTGAAACTTATACATGAAGGCAATTAGAGGGTGAGGTTATCCTTGCAAACATCAAATTATATATGTGATGCCCTTAATATGTTCTGCAGAAAGTTGAAACACACAGTTCATGTACTTAGAGGTATCCTGGGTTGAATGTATGAACATATTATCCAGCAGTTCAAAAATATTATTTTTTTTTCTGCAACTGCTCAAGGGAGTATCTTATTTAAACAGTTCTATCCTGTTGGCGGCTTCACCGACTGGTTATGGCTGTGCTGTCCTTAGATGTTTTAATTTTAAAGTGATGCCTGGTCACAACCATGAGATTCCCTTTCACATGTTGAGTCTACACTCGACTAGACTGAGCATATTCAAGACATGACGATGTTGGCATTAGGATCTTGGTACAGAAATAGATGTCAAGCAAAAAAAAGCCCTCATTTTTTTTATTAAAACAAAGGCAACCAATTACATCTAATTTGTCTTTAGAGAAATCCTCATCAGTATTCACTTTAAAAACAGTGCAAACACATACACACACTCATGGCAATGCACAGAAAAATAATAGACCAGTCTTCTGAAGTTAAGTTCTGTTATTGAGGCAAGATGTGTCTCAAAGCTCTCCCCAATTCCTATTATTTTGCACAAGAGTTACCTTCTCCCATATTATTTTTCAAGAGTTTGTTTGGCATGTGCTATCTAATTTATGAAGTAGAAAATGGGACTGATGAGCAGGGGAGACAAATATCGAACTCTTGATGTTTTAACTCTTAGTAGTTGTGTGTCTTCAATTGTTATCAAAAATGCTTCATGTTGGCTAGTGGTTCAGTTTCTTACCTCTTGGTCTCATTGACCACTTCCCAAATGAAGATGATGCAGAAGTAATATGTGACAAGCCAAATGTGAGAAAGCTCATGCAGATGCATCGCTTATTAATATTCTGACATTCATTTGTTGTTATTGAAAGCAAACAAAATTCAGTTGAAGATGTAAGGAAGTCATGGCGTGTGACTGGAAAGAAATTATGGCATCTTTCTTTCCTTCCTTCTTTTGGGTTGGGGAGGATATCTTAGCCAATTCCTGATTGAAACTGCACTCTGCTGATACTTTCTGCAGCCCCATTAAAGATAGAATAATAAAAATAGGCAGATGCAACAAATATAACAAGGAGTTATGGTGGGATTGTTAAAGGTGTTTTTCCTGCAAAAAGCAAAATAGTGACAAAGAAATTTAGTGCAGTGTATTTACGGTGGCAATGAATGAACCACTGGAAGACTTGGAAGAACAGGTTAGAGCAGCAGTCCCCAACCTTTGGGGCATTAGGGACTGGTTCTCCGGAGAGAGGTTTTATCGTTGACCGGAAGGGGTGTGGTTTCAGATACTGCCTGCATCCCATAGATGCAGATGGGGCTTCACTTGTTTGCGAGGCCCAGTTTTTGGCATGCCACGGCTAGTGCCAGTCCATGGCCCAGGAGTTGGGGACCCCTGGGTTAGAGGTAGATTTAATGGGGAAAAAAATCTATGTGGTTGGTCATTATGAATTGAAAATTGTTAGCATGTCTGCTCCAGGTTTATCTTTTGGTCACTCACTCACACACTCACAGTCCTAGAAAATCACTCAAATCGCTTTCAACTGAACACTGAGGCACAAATGGTTCTTTAGAAAAGATGGAGACCCAGTGAATTTAATATAACACAAACTTTACTGGTTGCAATATATATCTATTTGCTCTTTCATATGCATGGACACACTCACTCTTCACACTTACCCACTTCCTCAACTAGACTGGCAGACATAGAGACGTTGCTTCCTTACTTCCCTCTTGGCGACTATTTCTGTAACTGCTATCCAATTTTCATCTTTCTCATCCTCTGTTCTTGCACCAACTGCCATTTCCTCTTTTGGAGGGTTTCCATCTTCTCTTTCTAATAATTCAAATACACAGAATGAGGGTGGGTTTGGCTCTGGAACCTGAATGGCACAACTTACCTTCCCAACTTCTATGTTTTTTCCTTCTTTTTTCTGTTACTTTTCCTGATAACTCTGAAACATTTCATGAGTAGCAAGAAAAATTGTTAATACTTATTTATTTATGTATGTTTTTGATTTATGGGATTTCCCATCTATATGATTCATCGAGCAATAAAATAAGCAAAAGCATTCACATCTACAAATACAGAGATATTCTATGTTTGTAGTCTTTGCCTGAAAAGAACCTCCTGAGCATAAAATGCAAGCTTACATTCCTAATTATTGCAGCACTTCATTAAATGTGATTATTCTTCACTCTCCATAGTCAATTGCCTAGTTTGTGCATGGTGCAGTCACTTAGAATCTCAAAAGATTTTGGGAAATTGCCAGAGCTCAATCCTTGCTCAGGTATAGAACTCAGTGGGGGAGTTTGAGATCAACTGCTCATGCTCTCAGCTTAATCTCCCTCAGAGTTTCTGCATGGATTCTTTTCTAAATATACCAAATATTCTGCACGACAAAAATAATGTAGTAAGATAGACAAATTGACAGATTTCTTGGAGGCTGCTCTGATGGTAAATGCAATTGCTCCATAAGCTCCATAAGTTCGCTTGCCACAGATATTTTTCCTACATCTCTTCTGCCATCCAGCTTGTAATTTGTGTGCTGGCAGTGTCTGCCAGGAACCCAAATTTGGCCACAGGTCTCCAGTTACTGAATTATAAGTAGCATTAAATATGTTTCTAGTACCCTTTAGTTTCAACATTTTTCTGGAAGAATGACTGGATTAGCAAATTCATATAAATAAAGCACCATAGGTTGCTCTCCTTTCCACAGTTCTGTAAAATGAAACTGAGCAGATCTGGAAGAATATTGAACAGGCACAAGTACATCAAAGTTGAAAAGACACAGTACAGCATTTTCATAAAATCCTAGCCTGCTCACAAGGATTCACATATGTGGAGTAGCATTTCTGCGAAGATGGTCAAGTAGACTTTCATGAACTGAACAAAACACAAGTTAATGTTTGTTGATTTAACCTACTCCCAGTGGCCCAAATCCAGATATGATGTCCTCTTATTATGTGCACCCCAATGCAGAGAGAGTTTTGGGCATTTATTGGGGGGGAAATAAAGCTACTTTGCCACATGGTAAACCTCCCTCCTTTCTCTCGAGGCCCACAAGAAGTACAAAACTTAGCAAATACAAAATGTGCTAATCAATGCACATTTTTGATTTTGTTGATATTATTAATGGAGAGTAGTGTTGTAGCAGCACAAATCATCAGGATACAATTTTTGGGAAGTGATACCGTAGAATGTGAGTCAAGGGATGTAAACCTGATAGATTGCCAAAGAATCTGGACGAAAATAATAGGAAAGCACAAACAAAAATCCTCAACCTGGAATTTTAAAATGAGCATGAATCATTAATAGCTCTGAATATCTTAAGCAACCTTTTGTAAGATGTTTTGAAAGGAATATGTGAAATGGAGAGAGAAAACTTAGAAAAGCAATCATTAAGGAGGGCCTCCTTAGATTCTAGACTCATCATTGCTAAATTTTTGCTGGAGACATCCTTCTCTATGGTGGTCCTTACTGACTAAAGAAGCAGAGGTGGTGTTCAACAGATTCTGACCAGTTCTGGAGAACCGGTAGCGGAAATTTTGAGGAGCTTGTAGAATTGGCAAATACCACCTCTGACTGGCCATGCCCCCATTTATTTTCTGCCTCCCGAGTCCCAGATGATTGGCTGGGTCTCCTTTGGTTGCCCTGCACAGGAAAAGGGAGCTGGAAAGCAGGTTTAGTGGGGTGGGTGGGGAGAGAAGGGAGATTTTGCAGTATCCTTACCCTGCCATGCCCACCAAGCCACACTCACAGAACCAGTAGTAAAAAAAGTTAAATCCCACCACTGTAGAGAAGGGACCTCCTTGTCCATTGTTGTCCATTGTGAAACACTTTCTACTGAGAGATTACTTAAACCTCTTCTTTACTATAGTGTACTTTACTTTACTGTAAAATAAAGTAAATACTTTACTGTAGTGAAAACTGTCTTAAAGATCACGCAATACCTTATTGTAGCTCCTGTTTCTATGTTTACTGTGTTTTGGGTATGTTTTTTTTTTTTTTTTGAATATTGTGTCTTGCTCAGGTCAATTTCAGCCATCCCAAGTACATGAAAAATAATACATAGAACACACAAACACACACACACACACAGAGGTAATACTTAAACTAAATTTTCCATCAGATGTATATAGCAAAATAAATCATGGACTGCTGCTAACCAATTTTGGAGCCCTTGTCCCTGCAATGGAGTCTCTGTCTTAGTGCTGCTGGGACAGGATGAAGCCAATTGAAAGGAATCTAGAAAGAAGGTGATATTTTTATTGGAATAGGCAGTGCAACCTGCTATGTAGGCATTCTTATTTAAGGCTAGGTCCCACTGGCCGACGGATGCAAAATGTATGCATAAAGCACACAGCGGACAAGCAAAATTTTGGGGGTGGCTGCATCCGTTGTCATCCGCTCCAAAAAGTGGTAAAAATTTGCATAAACAGAACGGAAAAGAACGGACGTGGGAAGTACGTAGCGGGGATGTTAAACGGATGTTCATAGGAAGCCTAGTGGATGACAGCGGATGGAAGCTGATGACTTCCGAAGGGGTTCCAGGGGAGAATTTCAAAACGGACGCATAGCGGAAGGGGCGGATGCATAGCGGATGAAGTGGATGCATCACGGACGCCTATAGGAAGCAAAGAGGATGCTGCACAGATGTATATCGGATGCAAAGGGTTCACTGTGCATGCGGGGAGTATGAATTACATCAGCTCCACGGATATAAAAGGATGCAGCACGCATGCAGTCAGCATTCAGGGGAAAGACGTGCTGCCACATACATGTAGGAGGAACACCATGGTTCGTCAGTCAGGGAAAAAGAGGAAGCCTGTGCCTACTCGTTCCAGCTCTGGCAAGAAGGACAGAACCAGCATCCCACCCCCTGGCACTGACTCTGAAGCTGCTGCTGCTGCTGTGGTGGACCAGCCCCAAGGCCCTCAAAGCCCTGCTGATGAAGGTCCTGCTGCTCAAGCCCCTGAAGGCCCTACTGCTCCAGCCCCTGAAGGCCCTGCTGCTCAAGCCCCTGAAGGCCCTACTGCTCCAGCCCCTGAAGGCCCTACTGCTCCAGCCCCTGAAGGCCCTGCTGCTCAAGCCCCTGAAGGCCCTGCTGCTCAAGCCCCTGAAGGCCCTGCTGAAGCCCCTGCCAGAGAGAGGAAGAGGCAAGGGAAGCAGAAGGGAGAGAGGAAACAGTACACCGTTTCCGAGGAGCATGAGGATGAGGTGCTGGAATGGCTGAGGGAGAACGAGTACCTCTGGAGAAAGGGCCACAGATTCTATCGCGACACCAAGAAGAAGCAGGCAGCTTGGAGAGACAAGGCAGAGAGCCTGGGGTACACTGCAGATGTACTCCTGGGATGGTGGAAGCACATGCACACCTGGTATGGCAAGTTACACCTCAAAAAATCCAGGCAGGCCACTGTCAAGCTCACTGACCAGGAGATGTACGTCATGGCCAAGTGCAGTTTCCTGGAGGGTGAGATCCACCACCAAGGAGCAGCCGCTCTGACACCCTCCTCCCTCAGACAGCCCACAGACACCCAGTCCTCTTCCAGCCAGGAGCCAGCAAGCCTGTCCAGGCAGGTGTCTTCAGAGGGCCCCACAGCAGAGACCCCCCCCGACAGCTGCACTCCCCATGCTGGCGGACTTGGAGGATCCCCTGTCACAAATGGAGGAAGAAGCAGCAGCCACCAGAGGCCAACACCCACCCACCCCCACCCACCCCTCTGCTCAACAGGATGCAGGCAGAGAGGCAGACTGGAGGGCCAGAACCACATTGTCCTGTTGGAGATCAGGGACACAATGAAGACCATCACAGAACTTCTCTCTCAGCTGGTCCACTTGGACAGAGGATTCTCGGGCCGCCACACCTTCATCACCTATGTGAGCCACACCCTCAAGGACCTGCCCGAGGCCCAGGACCAGGTGATGAAGGAAAAGATAATAGCACTTCTGCACAACCCTCAAGGCCCAGCTGAAGCTGCTCCGACCCAGTCCAGGTCTGCTCCTCCACCCCAGGCGATGTCACAGCCCTTCCACAGCTTTCAACAGTCCATCACCTACCAAGACTATGACTACCAGAACTTCCCACAGCAAAAACAGACCTTCCAGTCCAGACCCAGGTTCATTGCATGCAACAGACTCCAGTCCTCACCCAGCTGCAGACCAGACAGCCCCACTACACTCCTCCTTCCTCCACCCCACAGCCAAGCCCGTCAACAGACAATCTGTCATCAGTCTTGTGCCTCACATCTCAGGTCCTTAATGAGGGGCCTCTCAACCTCATGGGACTGAGTCAGCTCTTGCACAGCTTCCTGAACACACCATCCCCTGTTGTATTCTCGGGGCCAAGCACCCCAATGGCCTCAGACCAGCACTCAAGCCACAGCCACCTCCACAGTCCCTGCCCGCTTAACAGCTGAGACCATGGACATGACTCAGAGTGACTGAGAAAAGTGTCAGAGACGGAGTTGTTTACTTGTTAAGTTTATCTTTGCTTAAGACACTTTACTTGGTTCATTTTGCTTATTTAATAAAGTCATAAAGTTTACCTAAGACAGTTAATAAAGGTTATCTTTGCTTAACACACTTAATTCAGTTTACTTGGTTCATTTTGCTTATTTAATAAAGTCATAAAGTTTACCTAAGACAGTTAATAAAGGTTATCTTTGCTTAACACACTTGGTTCATTTTTTTACCTAAGTAAAGTGTTGGTGAAAACTTTTTAAAAATGGTTAAGCCTTTGCATGCTTGTGGGATAGATCAGGATAGTTGTGGGATAGATAAACCTCCAGTGCAAGCATAGTGGGACTGTATGGTTCACCATCCCAGCTGCCACACATATGGACCTTTATTATCAATAACAATTTATTCATTGATCAACACATTTTAAAATAAACAAAGCTCTTTATTAATGCCCTATTCATTGTAGGACCACTCAACATACATGACACAATCTCATCAGTGTTATGAGACATGTTCAAGGAAGCATCCATTAATCATCTATCATCCTGTCTTGCCACTCCACTGCTTCAGCTGGGGAGTTGCACCAGTGTCTCAGTAGGTTGCGCTGCTTCTTCCCTTCACGTTAAGCTCTGTTGGGGCCTTGTACATCCACAGTCTCTATCAGGTATGTCCTTGCCTTCATTCACCAGGCTCCATGTCCCCATTCCCTTGTTGACGATCGACAAGTCTGTTCTGCAACACTGGGTAGCGGGTGCACATGAGATTGTGCAGGATGCAGCAAGCTTCCTCGATTCTCCTCGTAGTCTGTGGCTCATGCTGCATGGTGGTGAGAAGTATCTGGAACCTGTTGGTTAGGATGCCAAAGGCGTTCTCCACCATCCGTCTTGCCCTGGACAGCCTGTAGTTGAAGATCCTCTCTTCACGGGTGAGGTATCTTGAAGTTTACGGCTTCATGAGGTAGGTTTTGAGGGAGAAGGCGTCATCACCAACAATGAAGTAGAGCACATCTTGTGTGTCATTGGGTAGGGGGTCTGTATCTGGAAAACCCATGATGAGGTTGCGTTCCAGCCCATCCTTGAGGTCACCAGCATTGTATACCTGGCCATCTTAAGCTGACCCATTGCCTGAAGCATCAATTTACATGACCTTGTAGTCAGCGTCAACCATGATAAAGAGGATGATACTGAAGAAGCCCTTGTAGTTGAAATAAGTGGACCCTGAATTGGCTGGAGCTTTGCAGGCCACGTGCTTCCCATCTATGGTTCCAACGGTGTGGGGAAAGTTCCACCTCTGATAGCACTCTTCTGCAACTTTCCTCCAGCCTTGTTCAGTGGTGGGGCACTTGAGGAGCTCCTCCAGGTATTCTTCAATGATGGCCTGCACCACTTCTCTGACCACTTTGCTGATGCTGTTGTGTGGCACCCTCCACGCAAACTGCATGTTTCTGTATTTGGTTTCAGAGGCCAGGTGGCGCAGAGTCAGTGCCACCTTCAGTCCAGGGACCAGGTTGGCATGGAAGTTGGTGCTAGGTTTGGTCAACCTGGGTCTCAGACGCTCTACATGTTTGTCAAACATGGATGGTGGCATCCTCATGAAGCGATGGAATGCACAAGTGTCTTCATTCCTCAGCTCCACCATCAACTGTTCATACAGTCCAAACTCCATTCTTCTCATGATCCATCCTCGGACCCACAGAGCTCTTGGATGTCTCCTTCTTCTCCTTGTGTATAAAAGGTGAAACAGTCTGAACAGGTTTTTGTTCTGGTGATGAGTGATCGCAGCTACCATACGGACTGTGTCATGATCCATGGTGGAGAACAATGGATGATGTGGAAGACCAAGACCAAGGGTGAAGAGGTCTGTACACCACGGCTGCTGGACTCATGCTGAGATCCAGATGATTTTCTCCCTCTTTTTATAGGAAATATTGGTAGTCCGCTAGATGTCTTTCTACATACTCTAGACATACTGCAGACATCCTAAATATCCGAGATACATTCCAGATACAAACATTTTGTCCATTTTAATCCTTTATATACAAGATGCATACGCTTACATCCTTTCTATTTCCGTGCTACTAACGCTGTGTAGACGTTCCGTGCACTTTTTGTTTCCTCCCTCTTTCCATTTTCAGCTGCAATGGATATGAGATGAGGGAATGGTCAGAGGATGCAGAGAGGATACAGCAGATGTTTAACTGATGATAACAGACATAGAATGTTTGTTGCCCGTATATGTCGCGGATGTACATCATACACAGCGGAAAGTTCATCCGTTCACAACGTTTTGTGAAGCTCAAAACTTCTTGCGCAGTTGAAATTGCAGTGGATGGATGCTCGAGGGATAGTGCGTATGAAACACGTATGCAGTGAGTACACAACGGATGCATAGCGTTTTCCAATGGATGGCAAGCTTTTTTTAATGTTTTACATCCTCTTTGCCTCTGTAAGTACAGTGGGACAGAGGCTTTACACAGAGGAGGTGCCTGAGGGAGGTTAATGATCTGCAGTGCTCTGTATGGTCTGCAGAAGTGCATCCTTCTCCCATGCATCCATGGGACTGTGTTTCCATGACAATGTCTCATTTGGCTGCCTAGGAGAACAGAATTTCCACGGCAAGCAAAGTTTCTTCCTTTTTCTTTTGCAGTAATCTTGTGAAAGAATTCAACAAAGATGTTAATCTATTTTAACATAGTTCAAATATTCTATTCCTATTGGTTGAGAAATAGTAGAAGCTGATTGGTTCCTTTCTCGACACTGATTGGCTAATAATTGTGCACCTATGATTGGCCAGCTCAGTGGTGGGAAAAACAAATAGCTGTCATTGGCCACTAGCCGTGAGCAGCCTCTCGATAAAAAGAGCTGCCGCAGCTCCTTATTCAGATGGACTTTCTGCACTAAATAAAAGAGCTGAAGTTATGCTGGTCTCCAGTCTCATTCTTCGTGAATACTACACTGGCGATGAGGGTGGGATTCTGAGAGAGAGGACCAGTTGAACACGTGGCATTGAGAATCGAGCAGACGAAATGGCTGGAACCAACTCGCCACCTGCACCATTCAACCCAGCAACAGAGGACTGGGAATCCTACATCGATAGATTCCTCATGCAGCAGATGAATGCGAATTCATCCAAAACTCTGACTGAAACAAGCCAGGGCACAGAGAGGAAGGCAGAGAACACACACAAAACCGCCACACACTATGCCAAAAGTGGATCGTCCAGAATTGATGATGATGATGAGGAGAAGATCCAGAGACTCCAGGCTGAATGAGATTGATGACTGAAGAAAGGTCATAAATTGGGGTTTCAGTGCGCCGGGTACGGAGGAGACCACCCCCGTTCTGAGTGCTGGTTCTTAGATGCTGTGTGCTGGTACTGCGAGAGATAGGGTCACATCACAAGAATATGCCGAAACCGCAATAGCTACAGCCCCCGACATAGAGACAACACATAGACATAAACCAAAACTGACCAAGCCTATAGGGACTCCAGTGGTTCGAACCTCTAGGAATCGGAGTGACCGGCATTAATAGCATCGCTGACACAGACTGGGGGGAGAACCTGATGAGGGAGTTCCAGGATGTCTTCAATGGAAAATTAGGCAAGTACCAAGTGTCTCCTATTTCATTTAATTTAGATCCAACAATTGCTCCAATTAGGCTGAAGGCGAGGCGAGTCCCCTTCACACTAAAACCAAAGATTGATGAGGAACTTAACAAACTAACAGCACAAGGTATTTTGGAACCAATTGACCACGCCAAATGGGAAACCCCAATTGTGACCCCAGTTAAACTGGATGGGTCCGTGAGAATCTGTGGGGACTACAAGGCTACCCTAAACCATGCACTACAACAAAGCGCGTATCCTGTTCCGGTAGTGCAACACCTACTACACTCATTGGGGAGAGGAAAGGTCTTCGCAAACCTTGACTTTGCCCAAGTATACCAACAATTACCAGTCTACCCCGAAACAGCAGAGGCGTACACAATCGTGACTCATAGAGGAGCCTTCAAATGCAAAAGGCTGCAATTTGGAGTCAGCGTAGCCCCAGGGGTGTTCCAAAGCCTAATGGAGGGGATAAAAGGAGTAGTCCCATACTTTGATGACGTGCTTGTGCCAGCTAGCGACGAGAGACAACTAGAAGCCCGTCTCAGAGTGGTTTCACAAAGGTTCCAGAAGGCGGGACTTAAGGTCAAAAAAGAAAAGTGCCAATTAGCCACCTCAAAAGTCGAATTCCTGGGGTATCAAATTGACAAAGAGGGCATCCACCCCACAGAGAAAAAAAATTAAGGCAATCAAAGAAACGCCTAGACCAAAAAACAAGGTAGAGTTGCAAGCATTCTTGGGACTTATAAATTTTTACAATGTTTTTCTGCCACAGAAGGCAACGAAGGTGGAACCACTACATAGGCTTTTGGACAAGGCAGTCACCTGGACCTGGGGACGACGTGAAGAGACAGCGTTCCAGAGGATAAAAGACCTAATCACTTCCAACTCGGTATTTATGCAATACAGCGAGACACTACCATTAACAGTCACCTGCAACACATCACCGTTCGGCGTCAGAACTGTACTTAGCCACATTCTGCCTGATGGGAGAGAAGCACCAATCGCGTTCTACTCCAAAACACTATCAAAAACTGAATGTAACTACAGTCAATATACTGTAGTTATATACTATCCCCAAGAATGACAAGGTGGTCCAAGTTCCTTGCAGCCTACAGCTATAAACTGATTCACCGACTGAGCAAAGACATTTCCCATGCCGATGCGTTGAGCCATACTCCCCTACCAGAATGAGGACCTGATCCAGCACCAACCACATCCACCCTACAGATTGAGACATTGTCAAACCTACCCATAACCGTGGCGGACATTGCGAGATTGACAGCAAGAAACAAAACCTTGTCACAAGTCTTAAACTGGATAGGAAAAGGGTGGCCGGAAAACGAGACAGACTTTAATTTTAAATCTTTCACAAATAGGCAAACTGAACTGTCATTATTAAAAGGTTGCATATTTGGGGGGACCGGGTGGTAATACCAGAACCGTTACAAGAACAAGTACTGAGCATGTTGCATGAAGGCCACCCGGGCATTGTACGAATGAAATCCCTGGCCAGGAGCTATGTATGGTGGTCAGGGATGGACAAGGATATTGGGAAATGGGTTGAAACCTGCAGGAAATGCCAAAAATCCTGACCTGCACCCCCTTCAGCACCTATACCAGTCTGGGAAACACCGAGGGGGCCCTTGTCACAAATCCACATAGATTTTGCAGTCCAACAAAAGGATATACATTTTTAATCAAAGTAGACGCTTACTCCAATTGGCTAGAGGTAAGCGTCATGAACTCTACCACCACAGAAGCAGTTATTAAACAACTACGGAAACTATTCACCACACATGGGTTACCAGACTTGCTCGTCTCAGATAACGGCCCACAGTTTACTGCACTAACATTTGAAAAATTCCTTGCCGAACATGGCATAAGACATGCTTTGATAGCACTGGGCTGACAGGCTATGAATGGGAGGGTGGAACGCATGGTCCAGTATACCAAAGAAACTTTAGACAAATTAGACTCAGGGGACATTCAAGAAAACATTGAAAAAATGCTCACCATACAACACATAACACCGAGCTCTACTACAAATAAAAGCCCAGCAGAATTACCAATAGGCAGAAAATTAAGATCACAATTAGATAGGTTACACCCAACATACACCTCTGAAAAACCAACCAACTCCTCCAACACATACCGCACATTCGAACCAGGAAGATTAGTATATGCAAAAAATCTCACCGGACACCCACTGTGGGTACTGGCGAAAATAACTCAAATAACAGGACCTTGGTCCTATAGACTAGACACAGATGATGGCAGAACCTGGAGGAGACACATTGATCAGTCACGATCCCGAACACTGGAACGCACCACTGACACACCCAGACACGAAGACCAACACACAGACACACCAGAAACAGCACAAACATTGCACAAAAATATTAATAGACCAACCAGAGAGGGGGGAGACCCCTTAAGCACAAATCAGGGGGGAGGGGGAAACCCTCCGGCAGAACAAGAAACCCCACAAAATCAAAATATACACAATAAACAACATTCGCACATAAATTCAGACAAAAACAATGACCTACCCGCAGAAGTCTTCGGCAAAGAGGAGCAGGAGGCTCAAGAAGACCTAGAGGCTGCTCCGGAAGGGAGCAGCCGAGCCGACTCTACCAGCCCGAGTAGGCCGGGTGGGAGTGGCATGGCTGACTCCACCTTCCAGGAGGTTCCACAGAGAAGGATGGGAGAAACAGCGATCCCTTCCGAACCCGTTGAAGATGATGACACAACTAAATTGCGCAGGTCAACTAGGCAACCTAAAAGCCCGGCATACTTATGTGACTATGTAAGGTAGGACCATACCAAGAGGGGAGGGGTGTTGCATATAAACATACTTCAAATAGTCTATTCCTATTGGTTGAGAAATGCTAGAAGCTGATTGGTTCCTTTCTCGACGCTGATTGGCCAATCATAGTGAACCTATGATTGGCCAGCTCAGCAGTGGGAAAAACAAGTAGCCATCATTGGCCACTAGCAGCGAGCAGCCTCTCTATAAAAAGGCTCCTGGTTCAGAGGGACTTTCTGCACTAAATAAAAGAGCTGAAGTTACGCTGGTCTCTGGTCTCATTCATCACGAAGACTACAGATGCTATTCCAATTTGTAACCTTGCTTCTAGAATAGAATAGAAGAGAATAGAACAGAATAGAATAGAATAGAATATTTTATTGGCCAACTATGATTGGATACACAAGGAATTTCTTGGTGTAAATACTCTCAGTATATATAAAGAAAAGGTACATTTGTTAAGAATCAAGAACCATAATGTACAACATTGAATGATTGTCATAGGGTACAATCAATAATCAAATCATACTAGGAAACAGTCAAGTGGGAGGGGATGGGGGATAAAGGGGATAAAGAGGGGATAAAGCCCCTGTCACACTGCACCAACGGATAGAAAGAGGATGTAAAATGGACAGAAACACTTGCCATCCGTTGATTAACGCGATGCATCCGTTCTGTACTCACTGCATACGTTTTGCTTCCTCTCTATCCGTCCAGCATCAGTTTATTGATGTTTCATGCGTTCAGAAAGCTTTGAGCTGCTCAAAACTTTTGAGCGGAAAATGCATCCAATTCGTCCGTTCTGCATCCACTAGGCATCCGTTCTGCATCCGTTACGCATCCGTTACACATCCGCTATATCCGCTAGGCATCCGCTGCGCATCCGCGCAACTCCATCCGCTCCAGCGGTAAACAGACGCAGGGAGGAAGCGGAACGGATGCGGAACAGATGCAGAACGGATGCCTAGCGGATGCAGAATGGAAACAAAGCATGTAAAACGGAAAAAACGCTCACAGAGGGGACCTATCTCGGATATTAAGGATGTCTAGAGGATGCCTAGAGGATGCAAAAGGACACCTAGAGGAAAACCTATACTGCCTATAAAAAGGGGGAGCAACTCATCTGGATCTCACTTTCAGAACAGCAGCCCTGCGGTGCGGACCTCTGCAGCCTTCATCTGCCTCTGCCTCTTCCACAGCATCCAGTCATGTCCACTGTGGATCATAACAAAGTCCTTTTGGCAGCCACCATCCTTCTGCAACAGTGTGAAGCCATCTACAGGCTCTGTGAACTCTACTACGGGAAGAAAAGGAGGCGGCCAAGAAGCATCTGGGTATGAAGATGGTTCGCCAGAAGAGCAGAGGACGGACTGTACAACAAGCTGATGGTGGAGCTCAGGAATGAAGACACTCGGGCATTCCAGAACTTCATGAGGATGCCTCCAGCCATGTTTGACGAAGTTGTGCAGCGTCTGACACCCAGGTTGACCAAGGCAAACACCAACTTCCGGCCCAGCCTGGAACCTGGGCTCAAGGTGGCACTCACTCTGCGACACCTGGCCTCAGGGACCACGTACAGGAGCATCCAGTACAGCTGGAGGGTGCCACACAACACCATCAGCATTGTGGTCAGAGAAGTGGTGCAGGCCATCATCGAAGAATACAAGGAGGAGCTCCTCCAGTGCCCCTCCACTGAAGAAGGATAGAAGAAAGTTGCAGAGCAGTGGTATCAGAGGTGGAACTTCCCCCACACCGTTGGAGCCATAGATGGGAAGCACCTGGCCTGCAAAGCGCCAGCCAAGTCGGGGTCCACTTATTTCAATTACAAGGGCTTCTTCAGCATCATCCTCTTTGCCATGGTCGATGCTGACTACAAGTTCATGTACATCGATGCTACAGGCAACGGCTCATCTTCAGATGCCCAGGTATACAACACCAGTGACCTCAAGGAGGGGCTGGAATGCAACCTCATCATGGGCTTCCCAGATCCAGACTCCCTGCCCAATGACACGCAAAATGTGCCCTACTTCATCGTGGGGGATGACACCTTCTCCCTCACAACCTACCTCATGAAGCCCTATACCTCCAGATGCCTCACCTGTGAAGAGAGGATCTTCAACTACAGGCTGTCCAGAGCAAGGCGGGTGGTGGAGAACGCCTTTGGCATCCTGGCCAACAGGTTACAGGTACTTCTCACCACCATGCAGCATCGCCCAGCGACCGTGAGGAGGATCATGGAAGCTTGCTGCATCCTGCACAATCTCATGCGCACCCGCTACCCAGTCTTGCAGAACAGGCTCGTGGACCTCCAACAAGGCAATGGGGACATGAAGTCTGGGGAATGGAGGCAAGGGCAAAACCTGATCGACACTCAGGATGTGCAAGGCCCCAACAGAGCCTCACATGAAGGGAAGAAGCAGCGCAACCTCCTGAAACACTGTTGCAACTCCCCAGCTGGAGCAGTGGAGTGGCAAGACAGGATGAGAGATGTTTAATGGATGCTTCCTTCAGCCTGTCTCATCACACGGATGAGATTGGGCCATGTATGTTGGGTGGGCCTACAATGAACAGGGCATTTAATAAAGAGTTGTGTTTATGTTGACATGTGTGGATGATTGATTACATTGTTCTTGATAATAAAGGGCCATAGGTGTGGCATCTGGGAGGGTGGACCATCCAGTCCCACTATGCTTGCACTGGAGGTTTATCTATCCCACAGCTATCTTAACCCATCCCAAAGGTATCCCTGCCCATCCCACTGCTATCTCAACCCATCCCACTGCTATCTTAACCCATCCCACTGCTATCTTAACCCATCCCACAAGCATGCAAAGGCGTAAACCATTTCTAAAACTTTCTAGCAAGACTTTATTAAAAAAAAGAAATGAAGTAAGTGTGTGAATCAAAAATAGACTTTATTAACAACAAGCTATAAAACAAAAATGAGTCTCTGGCACTCCTCTTGGTCGCTCAGTCTCAGGGGTGAATGGTCCAGGTGCTGTGGAGGTGGCTGGTGCTGGAGTGCTTGTCATCAGCTCCTCCAGAAGCAGAAGCAGCAGAAGCCCCAGCCCCAGAAGAGCGAGCCCGTGCTGCAGAAGCCCCAGCAGAACCAGAGTGAGGGCCAGGGGGCGGGATGGTAGCCCTGTCCCTCTTGCAAGGGCTGGCAGCAGATGGCTGAGGCTTGCTGTGCTTCCGCATGGTTGTGGGGTTGCTGGCTGGCAGGGAGGCTGGCAGGAACCAAGGCTGGCAGGAAGGCTTGCAGGGAGGTAGGCAGGAAGGCTGGCAGGAAGTCTGGCAGACAGGCAGGCACCAAGGCTGGCAGGAAGGCTGGCAGGCAGGCAGGCACCAAGGCTTGTAGGAAGGCTGGCAGGAAGGCAGGCAGCAAGGCTGGCAGGCAGACTGGCTGGCAGCAAGGCTGGCAGGAAGGCAGCCAGCAAGGCTGGCAGGGAGGCTGGCAGCAAGGCTTGCAGCAAGTTGGGAGCAAGGCTTGCAGGCAGGCATGCAGGCAGGGAATGCATGGCTGTCAATCCATCCAGCAGCAGGTCTTTCCTCTGAATGGTGACCTGCTTCCGAGCTGCTTCCCTTATATCCACGGGGCTTACGCAATGCATCCTCCCTGCATGTGCAATTAACGCTAGGCATCCATTCGGCTTCCGCTGTGCATCCGCTAGGCTTCCGCTGTGCATCCGCTAGGCTTCCGCTCTGCATCCGCTTCATCCGCTCGGCGTCCGCTGTGCATCCGCTGTATCCGTTCCGCGTCCGCTTTGCTGAGGTCCCCCGGAAGCTTAGCGGATGTGCCATCCACTCCCATCCACTTCCATCCGCTGGGCTTCCGTTCCGCATCCGCTTTCCATCCGCCCTGCGTCCTCCCTGCGTCCTCCCCGCTTTCCATATTATCCACTCTGGTTATGCAAATTTTCACCCCCTCTGAGAGCGGATAACAACGGATGGAACATTTTTCTCATCCGTTGTGTCCTTTTTACTAACGTTTTGCATCCGTTGGGCAGTGTGACAGGGCCTTAAGGAGTGGTGCGAAGATTAACAGCAATAGTAGTAGTGTACACTTTGTAAATAGTTGAACAGTGTTGAGGGAATTATTTGTTTAGCAGAGTGATGGCTTTCGGAGAAAAACTATTGTTGTGTCTAGTTGTTCAGGTGTATAGTGCTCTATAGCATCGTCTTGAGGGAAGGAGTTGAAACAGTTTATGTTCAGGATGTGAGGGGTTTGTAAATATTTTCACAGCCCTCTTTTTGACTCATGCAGTATACAGGTCCTCAACTGAAGGCAGGTGGGTAGTTTATTGTTTTTTCTACAGTGCAATCCTAATTATCCTCTGAAGTCTGTATCTATGTCCTGTTGGCTTGCAGAACCAAACCAGACAGTTATAGAGGTGCAGATGATAGACTCAATAATTCCTCTGTAGAACTGGATCAGCAGCTCCTTGGGCAGTTTGAGCTTTCTGAGTTGGCGCAGAAAGAACATTCTTGGTTGTGCTTTTTTGATGATGTTTTTGATGTTAGGTGTCCATTTTAGGTCATGTGATATAGTAGAACCTAGAAATTTGAAGGTCTCTACTGTTGATACAGTGTCATCTAGTATTGTAAGAGATAGTAGTATGGGAGGGTTTCTTCTAAAGTCTACCACCATTTCTACAGTTTTGAATGTGTTCAGTTCCAGATTTGTTCTGGTTACACCACGAGGCAAGTTGTATAACCTCCTGTCTGTATGCAGATTCATTGTTGTCTTGAATGAGACATATCACTGTTGTGTCATCAGAAAACTTCAGTATTTTAACAGCTGGATCATTTGAGATGCAGTCATTGGTATATAGGGAGGAGAGAAGTGGAGATAGCACACAGCCTTGGGGGGGCTTTGTGCTGATTGTACAGGTATCAGATGTGATTCTGCCTAGTTTCACCTGCTGCTTCCTGTCTGTTAGGAAGCTTATGATCCACTTACAAGTGTGTTCAGGTACCGCGAGTTGATTTAATTTACTTAGAAGAGTGTCTGGAATGATGATATTGAATGCTGAACTGAAGTCTACAAAGAGGACTCTTGCGTAGGTATTTGGAGATTCAAGGTGTTGTAGGATATAGTGCAGAGCCTTGTTAACAGCATCATCTGTCAATCTATTTGCTTGGTATGCAAACTGCATGGGATCTAACAGTGGATCTGTAATGGTTTTCAGGTGGGACAGCACAAGCCTTTCAAAGATTTTCATAACTTCAGATGTTAGAGCAACTGGTCTGTAGTCATTCAGTTCTTTGATGGATGAGGCTTCTTTGGCACTGGATTAATGGTAGAACATTTGAAGCAGGAAGGAACATAGCACATCTCTCGTGATCTACTGAAGATTCGGGTGAAGATGGGGGCCAATTGGTCAGCACAGACTTTTAAGCAAGAAGGAGTTATCTTGTCTGCTCCTGGTGCTTTTCCTGGCTTCTGTCTGTGTAGATCTTGCACTTCTTTTTCTGTGATCACCAGAGGTTGTGAGCCCAATGGATTGGGGCCAGTTGTAGGAGGCTTGGTGGTTGTTGGTGTGTTTGAGATGTGGGTTGTGGAGATAGGTGGCTATAGTTTCTTTTCAAACCTGCAGTAAAATACATTCAGGTCATCTGCTAGTTATTGATTTCCTTCTACCTGGGAAGGAGGTTTGCTGAAGCCAGTGATATTTTTAAGAGGTTTCCACATATTTGCTGGTTCATTTGTTGAGAATTGATTCTTTAACTTTTCAGAATAACTTCTTTTTGCTGCTCTGATCTCTCTTGTTAATATGTTTCTGGCCTGGTACTACCTCCTCCTGAGAATCCTTGCCTCTGTATATTGATGCTTGGTAAAGAGGAGAAAAATGAACATACTGGAAAGGAGGCAGGTCTAGGGAGACAAAGATTTCTTGTCTTCTCTGCTTATCAGCCCCCAACATCCACAGTAAAAGATTTCATGTTGCGTTCCTGGCTTTGTTTTTGAAGGAGAACAACTTCAGGGCAACATGTTGTGAGAACAGAAGGATAGAATTATTTTTTTTTTGTGGGGGTGAACCCCTCAAAGTTTGCAGACTTACAATAGCAAAGCACTTTGTATTTTATAATCCTTTGTGTGGTTAGAAGTCATACACTAATTTCTGATGCTATTCATAAAATGGCTGGTTCTGTATCTCATGTCAAAGAAGGTGAATTTCTAAGAATGAAAGGATTGCCTCTGATTAATGTTAAATGCGGTGCATTTTGGGAAATCTTAAATTATTTCTCTATTTTGGGAAAGGGCAACTCTATGTTATATCCTTCATAAATTATTGTCCTCTTGGGTTTATATTATTTCCCTAGGCCAAGTAGCAATTAATCAGATATGTAGGGCCTCACACAGCTTCTTTTGTGAGTTTTCCAGCTGGTTCTGTATGGTTTTTGGTTCAGTCTCCCCTCCCTATCAACAAATACCAAATAGTTGTGTTTGGAATCCTTCCAAGGACCATTGACTTTGTGTTCTTGGAGTTCATGGAGTTAGAGAATTTCAAAGCATACTAGTGGACCATCTAAGGCTGGATATCCAACACCTAGTAGCATTTTCCCCTGAGAACAAATGGTTCCATCAAACCAGAAATCCAAGGACCTGCTCAAGAGCATCCAAGAATGACAGAAGCATATGACAGAAATATATTGCCTGCTACCTTCCCCCCTTAATCATGTTTCTAGTACTCCACTGAATCTGTGACTTTGTGTGTGTGTGTGTGTGTGTGTGTGTGAGAGAGAGAGAGAGAGAGAGAGAGAGAGGGAGAGAGAGAGAGAGAACTAGTCACATTATGAGGAACATAGACTAGGAACATAGACTATAGGATTTCTAGTAATTCTAGGTAAAGCTATACCTTTAGTTTTTGAAGCTATATCACAGTTAGAAGCATTTAAAATTTTCTGTAAAAGGTACTTTGTTCATTCTTATCATTGCATTTATGGGTGAACATACCTAATAATACTTCCTCCTCCTATGATTCCAACAACAACAAAACCCTATGAGGTAAGTTGAGTTGAGAGCGACTGGCTCAAAGTCACTTAGCTGGCTTTCATGCCTAAGGCAAAACTCGAATTCACAGTTGCTTGGTTTCTAGACTAGTGCCTTAACCTCTAGACCAAATGGGCTTTCATGTATTGTTGGGGGCAATATGCTAACTCTGTAAACCACTTAGAGAGCACTGTGAAGCGGTATATAAGTCTAACTGCTATTGCTATTGCTATTCTATTTTCTGCCCATAAGAAGCTGTCTTAAGACCTAAGAAAGTCCCCTCCATTTTCTTGAATCATGTCATACCAGCTCAAGTATTTTCTTCCTTTTAAGTAAACGTTTGCATATGTTTCTGGCCTCTCTTCTCCGCCCATACCTTTACTCCTATGTTCTCCAGTCTTCCATTTCAGCTTGTTGATATAATACCCCTCTTACAAAACTTTACAGCATATGTTTGATAATTTGATTTGTGGTTATTTGATTAATTTTCACCAATATTCTTGTTTGGGTTAAGTCTATTCAGGGGTCCTTCCTTCCTTCCTTCCTTCCTTCCTTCCTTCCTTCCTTCCTTCCTTCCTTCCTTCCTTCCCTCCCTCCCTCCCTCCCTCCCTCCCTCCCTCCCTCCTTCCTTCCTTCCTTCCTTCCTTCCTTCCTTCCTTCCTTCCTTTCTTTCTTTCTTCCTTCCTTTCTTTCTTTTTTTCTTTCTTTCTTTTTTTCTGTCCTGTTTTCCTTCAAGAACACTTTGGCAAACTCTGGACTAGATGTACTAGACTAGTGATGTGGATACTGAGAAAGGTTGAACAACACTAAAATTTGGAACTTTTTTCTAAATGTCGACCTCCCCCCCCCCCCCCGCTTCATATTTACGCTGGAAGAAAAGTTTCATACTAGTAGGGTTAGTGCCAGAAAGCCCAAAGGAAAACAGTTCCCTTAGCTTCAGGCTACATTCTCCAGTCATCTGATCTTCCAGAGTGTTTATTTCCCAAATGAGAAGTTAGATTTCTTTTGGTCTGAAAGGAGAATCAGGTATTTGCCTTGAACAAGCAGTGTGGATCTTGTGTGATTCTCTGTTTTGTTCACACAAACCAAATCCACTAAGCAGCCTTTACTATAAAAGTCAATACATTAAATTTGTTTATTATTTTAGAAAAAGCGTGTTAAACTTAATTTAGAACATTACAACAATCCAGCAACAACAATCCTTCTGATGCTGTCTTAAATAAACAACTTTGGTCGTGCATTTAGTAGCATTGAACTTGGTTGGTCTGGCCAAAGGAGGCATTCCAAGAGCAGGTACGAGCCATGAAAAGGGCTGGGTTGTTCCAACCAACTTTTGGAGGAAACCCATAATGGGAATAATTCAGTGCTCTAAACATGTGAATAATGTAGACTCCTGGGAAACTATATTTGGCATGTCATTTGTGTACATGCTTGCGAACCAATTGCATGTGAATGCAGTGCCAATACCTCTTTTACATTTTTCATCTGGCATTTGGGGACAAAACGTCTATGCATAAGACATTCTTTTGAAGTGGTTGGTTCTATTATGAAATGCCCATATTATTAGGAGAGTTGGAGACCATGTCAGTTCTGCTTTTTCCCCTGCTTCTCTCCTCTTTTTTCTGTCATCCTGAAAAGAATGGAGAATCAGATATTTGAGGGCCAGATCTTGAAGCACTTTCTCCACCATACAGATGCATTCCCCACCTATGGCTAAGGGACTGCCTTGCCTTAGATATGGGGAGCCAATTATATATGTGCTCAGCAATCTACCACTAAAAGGTTGGACAGGAGTCATGTTGATGCATGTTAATGGTCTACCATTAGATTGCTGATATGGGGCACAAATGCCTCATGCACCTTCAATGCTGTAATGCTAAAGCATTTTAAACTGGAGAAAGATCTGTACTGGCTGCACTGTGAAAGTATGCAGTCAATACAACTAATTTGTCTGTGTGCAACCTACCCTGGGAAAAGATCTGTGCTGCCTACACCTAACAGAAAGGTTGAGAAGAACCACTTCTCTTCCTGTGTGTATGTATGCCTTCAAATCCTTCTTGACTCCTGGTGTTGTCTTGGCAAGATTTACCATTGCCTTCTTTCCACAGCTAAAGCCCATGTCCCACTGCACCAACGGATGCAAAAAGGATGTAAAATGTTAAAAAGAGCTTGCCATCCGTTGGAAAATGCTATGCATCCATTGTATACTCACTTCATAAGTGTTTCATATGCTCTATCTCTCCAGCATCCGTCCACTGAGATTTCATCCGCCCAAGAAGTTTTGAGCTGCACAAAACTTTTTGAACGGATGAACTTTCCATCGTGTATGATGTACATCTGTGACATATATGGGCAACAAGCGTTCTATGTCCGTTATCATCCATTAAATGTCCACTGTATCCTCTAGGCAACCTCTGGACATCCCCTCAACTGCAGCTGAAAACAGAAAGAGGGTGGAAACAAAAGGTACACAGAACGTCTACACAGCGTTAGTAGCACGGAAATAGAAAGGATGTAAGTGGATGCATCTCGTATATAAAGGATTAAAACGGACAAAACGTTTGTATTTGGGATGTATCTCAGTTATTTAGGATGTCTGGAGTATGTCTAGAGTATGTAGAAGGACACCAAGCAGAAAACCGATATTTCCTACAAAAAGGAGAAAATCACCTGGATCTCAGTATGAGTTCAGCAGCTGTGGTGTACAGACCTCTTCACCCTTGGTCTTGCTCTTCCATATCATCCATTGTTCTCTACCATGGATCATGACACAGTCCATATGGTAGCTGCGATCAATCATCACCAGAACCAAAACCTGTTCAGATTGTTTCACCTTTTATACACAAAGGGAAGAAGGAGACATTCAAGAGCTGTGTGGATCCGAGGATGGATCATGAGAAGAATGGAGTTTGGGCTGTTTGACCAGTTGATGGTGGAGCTGAGGAATGAAGATCCTCATGCATTCCATCGCTTCATGAGGATGCCACCAGCCATGTTTGACGAAGTTGTAGAGCCTCTGAGACCCAGGTTGACCAAGCAGAGCCCAACTTCCCTGCCAACCTGGTCCCTGGACTGAAGGTGGCACTGACTCTGTGCCACCTGGCCTCTGGAACCAAATACAGAAACATGCAGTTTGCATGGAGGGTGCCACACAACAGGATCTGCAAAGTGGTCAGAGAAGTGGTGCAGGCCATCATTGAAGAATACCTGGAGGAGCTCCTCAAGTGCCCCACCACTGAACAAGGCTGGAGGAAAGTTGCAGAAGAGTGCTATCAGAGGTGGAAGTTTCTCCACACCGTGGGAGCCATAGATAGGAAGCATGTAGCCTGCAAAGCTCCAGCCAATTCAGGGTCCACTTATTTCAACTACAAGGGCTTCTTCAGTATCATCCTCTTTGCCATGGTTGACGCTGACTACAAGTTCATGTACAGCGATGCTTCAGGCAATGGGTCAGCTTAAGATGGCCAGGTATACAATGCTAGTGACCTCAAGGATGGGCTGGAACGCGACCTCATCATGGGTTTTCCAGATCCAGACCCCCTACCCAATGACACACAAGATGTGCCCTACTTCATCGTTGGTGATGACACCTTCTCCCTCAAAACCTACCTCATAAAGCCATAAACTTCAAGATACCTCACCCGTGAAGAGAGGATCTTCAACTACAGGCTGTCCAGGGCAAGACGGGTGGTGGAGAACACCTTTGGCATCCTAACCAACAGGTTCCAGATACTTCTCACCACCATGCAGCGTGAGCCACAGACTTTGAGAAGCATTGTGGAAGCTTGCTGCATCCTGCACAATCTCATGTGCACCTGCTACCCAGTGTTGCAGAATAGACTTGTCGACCGTCAACAAGGGAATGGGGACATGGAGCCTGGGGAATGGAGGCAAGGACGTACCTGATAGAGATTGTGGATGTACAAGGCCCCAACAGAGCTTAACGTGAAGGGAAGAAGCAGCGCAACCTACTGAGACACTCCCCAGCTGGAGCAGTGGAGTGGCAAGACAGGATGGTAGATGGTTCATGGATGCTTCCTTGAAACTGTGGCATAACACTGATGAGATTGTGTCATGTATGTTGAGTGGTCCTACAATGAATAGGGCATTAATAAAGAGCTTTGTTTATTTTGAAATGTGTTGATCAATGAATAAATTGTTATTGATATAAAAGGTCCATATGTGTGGCAGCTGAGAGGGTGGACCATACAGTCCCACTATGCTTGCACTGGAAGTTTATCTATCCCACAACTATCCTTACTTATCCCACAAGCATGCAAAGGCTTAACCATTTTTTCAAAGTTTTCACCAACACTTTATTAAGTAAAAAAATGAACTAAGTGTGTTAAGCAAAGATAACCTTTATTAATAACTGTCTTAAGTAAACTGTATGACTTTATTAAAAAAGCAAATTGAACCAAGTAAAGTGTCTTAAGCAAAGATAAAACAGTCTCTGGCACTATTCTCAGTCACTCTGAGTCATGTCCATGGTCTCAGCTGTTAAGCGGGCAGGGACTGTGGAGGTGGCTGTGGCTTGAGTGCTGGTCTGAGGCGCCATTGAGGTGCTTGGCGCCGAGAGTACAACAGGGGATGGTGTGTTCAGGAAGCTGTCCAAGAATTGACTCAGTCCTGTGAGGTTGAGAGGCCCTTTGTCAAGTACCTGGGATGTGAGGCACAAGACTGATGACAGATTGTCCGTTGATGGACTTGGCTGTGGGGTGGAGGAAGGAGGAGTGTAGTGGGGCTGTCTGGTTTGCAACTGGGTGAGGTGTGACGTCTGTTGTGTGCGATGAACCTGGGCCTGGACTGGGAAGGTCTGTTTTTGCTGTGGGAAGTCCTGGTAGTCATAGCCTTGGTAGGTGAGGGGCTGTTGAAAGCCATGGAAGGGCTGTGACATCGCCTGGGGTGGAGGACCAGACCTGGACTGGGTAGGAGCAGCTTCAGCTGGGCCTTGAGGGTTGTGCAGAAGTGCTGTTATCTTCTCCTTCATCACCTGGTCCTGGGCCTCGGGCATATCCCTCAAGGTGTGGCTCACGTAGGTGATGAAAGTGTGGCGGCTGGAGGATCCTCTGTCCAAGTGGACCAGCTGAGAGAGAAGTTCTGTGCTGGTCTTCATTGTGTCCCTGATCTCCAACAGGACAATGTGGTTCTGGCCCTCCAGTCTGCCTCTCTGCCTGCATCCTGTGGAGCTGGGGTGTGTGTGTGTGTGTGTTGGTCTCTGGTGGCTGCCGCTTCTTCCTCCATTTGTGACAGGGGATCCTCCAAGTCCTCCGACATGAGGTGTGCAGCTGTCGGGGGGGTCTCTGCCGTGGGGCCCTCTGAAGACACCTGCCTGGACAGGGTAGCTGGCTCCTGGCTGGAAGAGGACTGGCTGTCTGTAGGCTGTCTGAGGGAGAGGGTTGACAGAGGAGCTGCTCCTCGGTGGTGGACCTCACCCTCCAGGAAGCTGCACTTGGCCATGACGTACATCTCCCGGTCAGTGAGCTCGATAGCAGCCTGGCCAGATTTTTTGAAGTGTAGCTTGCCATACCAGGTGTGGCATGTGCTTCCACCATCCCAGGAGTACGTCTGCAGTGTAGCCCAGGCTATCTGCCTTGTCTCTCCAAGCTGCCTGTTTCTTCTTGGTGTCGCGATAGAGTTTGTGGCCCTTTCTCCCCAAGTACTCATTCTCCCTCAGCCATTCCAGCACCTCATCCTCATTCTCCTCGGAAACGGTGTGCTGTTTCCTCTCTCCCTTCTCCTTCCCTTGCCTCTTCCTCCGTCTGGCAGGGCCTTCAGCAGCAGGGCCTTCAGGGGCTTCAGCAGCAGGGCTTTGAGGGCCTTCGGGGTGGTCCACCACAGCAGCAGCAGTAGCAGTAGCAGCAGCAGCAGCACCAGCACCAGCAGCACCAGCAGCAGGAGAAGAACCAACAGCAGCAACACCACCACCAGCAGCAGGAGAAGCAGCAGCAGCTTCAGAGTCAGTGCCAGGGGATGGGATGGTGGTTCTGTCCTTCTTGCCAGGGCTGGCAAGAGTAGGCACGGGCTTTCTCTTCTTCCTTGATGGACAAACCATGGTGTTATTCGAAGATGTATGTGGCAGCATGTCTTTCCTCTGAATGCTGACTGCATGCGAGCTGCATCCTTTTATATCCGTGGAGCTGACGCAATTCATATTCCCCACATGCGCAGTGAACGCTTTGCATCCGATATACATCCGCTATGCATCCGCTTTGCTTCCTATAGGCGTCCGTGATGAATCCGCGTCATCCGCTATGCATCCGCCCCTTCCACTATGCATCCACTTCAAAATTCTCCCCCGGAACCCCTGCGGATGTGTCATCTGCTTCCATCCGCTGTCATCCAATAGGCTTCCTATGAACATCCGTTTAACATCCCCGCTACGTACTACCCCCGTACGTTCTTTTCTGTTCTTTTCTGTTCTTTTTATGCAACTTTTCGCCACTTTTGAGAGCGGATGACAATGGATGGAGCCACCCCCGAAATTTTGCTCATCCGCTGTATCCTTGATGCATGCGTTTTGCATCCATCGGCCAGTGGAACAGGGCCTTAAGCCCATGTCACACTGGCCAACGGATGCAAAAAGGACACAGCGACGAGCAAAATGTTCCATCCATTGTTATCCACTCTCAAAAGGGGCAAAAATTTGCATAACCGGAGCGGATAACACGGACATGGGGAGGATGCAGGGCAGATGCAAAGCAGATGCGGAACGGAAGCCCAGCGGATGGAAGCGGATGAGAGCGGATGGTGCATCCGTTAGGCTTCCGGGGGAGTCTCAGCAAAGTGGATGCGGAACGGATATAGCGGATGCAGAGCGGATGCACAGCGGAGGAAGTGGATGCACAGCGGATGCACAGCGGATGAAGCGGATGCAGAACGGAAGCCTCGCGGATGCACAGCGGAAGCGGAACAGATGCCGAGCATTAATTGCACATGCGGGGTGGATGCATTGCATAAGCCCCCCAGATGTAAAGGGAAGCAGCTCGCACGTGGCCAGCATTCCGAGGAAAGACCTGCTGCTGGACACTTCGAGTTCCTTGCCTGCCCTGCCTGCATGCCTGCCTGCCCTGCCTGCATGCCTGCCTGCCAGCCTTGCTGCCAGCCTGCCTTCCAGCCAGCCTTGGTGCCTGCCTGCCTGCCTTCCTGCCAGGCTTCCTGCCAGGCTTCCTGCCAGCCTACCTGCCAGCCCACCTGCCAGGCTTCCTGCAAGCCTACCTGCCAGCCTACCTGCCAGGCTTCCTGCCAGCCTTCATGCCTGCCTGCCAGCCTTCGTGCCTGCCTGCCAGCCTTTGTGCCTGGCTTCCTGCCAGCCTTCCTGCCAGCCTTGGTGCCTGGCTTCCTGCCAGCCTTGGTGCCTGCCAGCCTCCCTGCCAGCCAGCAACCCAACAACCATGGGGAGGAAGTGAAAGCCTCAGCAGCCTGCCGCCATCCCTGGCAGGAGGGACAGGGCCAACCTCCCGCCCCCTGCCCCTGACCGTCAGTCTTCAAGATCTTCTGCTATTGCTTTGCATCTTTTCGACTGCCATGAGTAACGGGGGGTGGAAAAGGGAGGTAGGAATAGCTGGGGAAGTGAGCTGGAGGAGTTACATTCGTCTGATGTATAAATGGAAGGGGGGAGCATAAAATAGAGTTAGGTTTCTATTTCTCGCTTAGCTTTC
>BLBF01000007.1:5635271-5652613 GCA_015471245.1 Laticauda colubrina
TCATTTGAACTATTGGGGGTGGGAACATTTCCATCATTTTCTATATGTGAATTGCGCGCCTAAATTCTCAGATTCAGAATTCTTTGGTTGCTACCACTTCACTTTCAGTAAAAGATATCTTTTCTCTAAACTAAAGAGTCTAAGTATTTCTTTCCTGGATTTTGAATGGAGCTCCGCCTGACTTCTGCTTTTGCTGGGGCTTCTGCTGAAGCTGCTCCTGGCGGTGGTGCTTCTGCTGGTGCTTACTCTGTTCAAGCTGCTCCTGGTCCTGCTCGTCCTGCTCGTGCTCCTGGACTTGCTCGTCCTGCTCGTGCTCCTGGTCTTGCTCGTCCTGCTCGTCCGGCTCATGTTCCTGGTCCTGCTTGTGCTCCTGGGCTTGCTGGCCCTGCTGGTGCTTACTCTACTGCTGCTGATCCTGGTCCTGCTGCTGCTGATCCTGCTGTTGCTGCCACTGCTGCTGCTGCTGATGATGATGATCCTGCTGCTGCTGCTGCTGCTGATGATGATGATTATGATCCTGCTGGTGAGGATGATGATGATGATGATGATGATCCTGCTGGTGCTGCTGCTGCTGCTGCTGGTGTGGAGGAGCAGCCCCTACTACCTGGGAGTCCCTCTGATGATGGCCCATCTGGTCCTGCCAAAGGGAGGAAGAGGCATATGCGACAACGGGAGAGGAGGCAATACTTCATTGAGGAGGAACATGAGGATGAGGTGCTGGAGTGGCTGAGAGAGAATGACTATCTGGCGGAAGGGACACCGGCTGTACAGGGACACCAAAAGGAAGCAGGCTGCTTGGAGAGATAGGGCGGAGAGTATGGGTTACACTTCGGAGGTGCTCCTCAGCTGGTGGAAGCACATGCACACCTGGTATGGGAAGCTGCACCTGAAGAAATCTGGCCAGGCCACTGTGAAGCTGACAGACAGAGAGACCTATGTCATGGCCAGGTGCAGCTTCCTGGAGGGTGAGGTCTGCCACCGAGAGTGAGGTCGCACCACCAGCCCCTCTCACGACCCTCTCTCTCCGGCAGCCTGCTGAGAGCCAGTCCTCTTCCGGCTAAGAGTCAGTCCCTGTCTCCAGGCAGGTTTCTCTGGAGTGTGCCACGGCGGAGAACCTGCAGACAGGTGTGGTAAGTGTGGTGGAGTGCGTGGAGGACTCCCTGGTGTGGTGGGAGAAAGGAGACATCGAGTCCACCACAGTCCTAGCCACATCCACCCCCCCCCAACTCCACCTCCGCAGAAAGGCAGAGATCTGGACAGTAGGAGGGGCAGAGCCACACTCTCCTGCTGGAGATCAGGGACACCATCCACACCAGCATAGATCTCCTCTCTCAGCTGGTCCACACCGACTCCTCCTCCTCTAACCGCAAGCCCTTCCTCACCTATGTCAACCAGACCCTCAAGAAAATGGCGGATCCACAGTACCAGCTGGTGAAGGACCGGATCACTGAGCTGCTTCACAACCCTCCAGACCCAGAGGAACCTGCTCCCACCCAGTCCAGGTCTCCTCCTCCACCCCAGGTGATGTCCCTCCCATTCCAAGGCTTCCCACAGGCCCTCACCTACCAGGGCTACGGCTACCAGGAGGTTCAGCAGCACAGGCAGCAGCCCTTCCCAGTCCAGGCACAGAGTCATTGGGCGACACCGTTGCCACTGGTTCCACTGATGCCACCGATGCCACCCACGACAATGATGCCACCGACGACAGCGATGCCACCCACGACATTGATTCCACCCACAATAGTACTCACCCAGCTGCAGAGAAGACAGCCCCACTACACTGCTCCTTCCTCCACCCCACAGCCAAGCTCGGCCTCAGTACATCTCTCATCAGTACTGGGGCTCACAGCCCATGGCATGGAGGAAGGACCTCTCAGCATCACGGGGCTGAGCCAGCTGTCCGACACCTTCCTCAACACACCGTCCCCTGTTGTCCTCTCGAGGCCAGGCACTCCAGCACCACCCACCACCACAGCACCTGGACCCTACACGCCTGAGACTGGGCACACCTCCGAGTGACCGATAAGAGTGCCAGAGACCGGGTAGCTGGCTACCTCTGGACTTTATTTGGACACTTGACTTGGGTCATTTTTCTGTTACAGCTTATTCAATAAAGTTTTTCTTTGATTCACACACTTGCTTCATTCCTTTTTTTCAGTAAAGTCTTGGTGGAAAATTTTAGAAATGGTTTAAGCCATTGCATGCTTGTGGGATGGGTTAAGATAGAAGTGGGATGGGCAGGGATACCTTTGGGATGGCTAATAGCTGTGGGATAGATAAACCTCCAGTGCAAGCATCGTGGGACTGTATGGTCAACCCTCCTAGGTGCCACACCTAGGGCCCTTTTTTATCAATAACAATGTAAGCATTGATCCACACATGTTAACACAAACACAACTCTTTATTAAACGCCCTGTTCATTGTAGGCTCACCCAACATATATGGCCCAATCTCATCCGTGTGATGAGACAGGCTGAAGGAATCATCCATTAAGCATCTACCATCCTGTCTTGCCACTCCACTGCTCCAGCTGGGGAGTTGCATCAGTGTTTCAGGAGGTTGCACTGCTTCTTCCCTTCACGTGAGGCTCTGTTGTGGCCTTGCACATCCTGAGTATCGATCAGGTTTCGCCCTTGCCTCCATTCCCCAGGCTCCATGTCCCCATTGCCTTCTTGATGGTCCACAAGCCTGTTCTGCAAGACTGGGTAGCGGGTGTGCATGAGATTGTGCAGAATGCAGCAAGCTTCCATGATCCTCCTCACGGTCTCTGGGCGATGGTGCATGGTGGTGAGAAGTACCTGTAAGCTGTTGGCTAGGATGACAAAGGCATTCTCCACCACCCGCCTTGCCCTGGACAGCCTGTAGTTGAAGATCCTCTCTTCACGGGTGAGGTATCTGGAAGTGTAGGGCTTCATGAGGTAGGTTCTGAGGGAGAAGGCATCATCCCCCATGATGAAGTAGGGCACATCTTGCGTGTCGTTGGGCAGTGGGTCTGGATCTGGGAAGCCCACAATGAGGTTGCCTTCCAGCCCCTCCTTGAGGTGACTGGTGTTGTATATCTGGGCATCTGAAAATGAGCCGTAGCCTGAAGCATCGATGTACATGAACTTGTAGTCAGCATCGACCATGGCGAAGAGGATGATGCTGAAGAAGCCCTTGGAGTTGAAATAAGTGGACCCCGACTTGGCTGGAGCTTTGCAGGCCACGTGCTTGCCATCTATGGCTCCAACGGTGTCAGGGAAATTCCACCTCTGATACCACTGCTCTGCAACTTTCTTCCATCCTTCTTCAATGAAGGGGCACTGGAGGAGCTCCTCCTTGTATTCTTCGATGATGGCCTTCACCACTTCTCTGTCCATAATGCTGATGGTGTTGTGTGGAACCCTCCAGCCATACTGCATGCTTTTGTAGGTGGTCCCTGAGGCCAGGTGGCTCAGAGTGAGTGCCACCTTGAGCCCAGGTTCCAGGCTGGGGCGGAAGTTGGTGTTTGTCTTGGTCAACCTGGGTGTCAGGCGCTGCACAACTTCGTCAAACATGGCTGGAGGCATCCTCATGAAGTTCTGGAACGCCCGAGTGTCTTCGTTCCTGAGCTCCACCATCAGCTTGTTGTACAGTCCGTCCTCTGCTCTTCTGGTGAAACATCTTCGGATCCAGACTCTTTTTGGTTGGCTCCTTTTCTTCTCTCAGTAGAGCTCACAGAGCCTGTAGATGGCTTCGCACTGTTGCAGAACGATGGCGGCTTCCAAAAGGACTGTGTTACGATCCACGGTGGACATGACTGGATGCTGTGGAAGAGGAAGAGTCAGATGAAGGCTGCAGAGGTCTGCACAGGTTGGCTGCTGGACTGAAAGTGAGATGCAGACGAGTTGCTCTCCCTTTTTATAGGCAGTTTAGGTGTCCCTTTGCATCCTCTAGGCATCCTCTTGGCATCCTCTAGACATCCTCAATATCCGAGATAGGTCCCCTCTGCGAACATTTTTTCCATTTTAAATGCTTTGTTTCCGTGCTGCATCCGTTCTGCATCCAATCTGCATCCATTCTGCATCTGTTCCGCTTCCTCCCTGCGTCTGAGCGGATGCAAGTTTTATGGATGAGGAATGCATGCCTAGCGGATATAGCGGATGTGTAACGGATGCGTAACAGATGCGTAGCGGATGTGTAGTGGATGCAGAATGGACGAACTGGATACATTTTCCGCTCAAAACTTTTGGGCAACCCAAAACTTTTGGAGCGGATGAAACGTCAATAAACGGATGCTGGATGGATAGAGAGGAAGCAAAATGGAGGCAGTGAGTACATCGCGTTTTCGAACGGATAGCAAGCTTTTTTGTCCGTTTTACATCCTCTTTGCATCCATTGGTTCAGTGTGACATGGGCTTCAAGAGGGAATGACTGGCCCCAGGTGATCTAGCATATTTTGTACCTAAATCAGGACTAGAACTCATAGTCTCCTAGTTTCTAGCCTGGTGCCTTAACCACTAGACCAAATGAGTTCTCACCGTTTATTCTAGTATCACTTATTTGTTGCACTGTCTATTTATTTATTTAAAACATTTATAGAGGCACCCATCTTTCAGGCAACATTGGGCCTCTGCCAATCAAAGATTAAAAAACGTATAAAATCTATGACACACAACAAAAATCCTAGTGTCAATCCATGTGAACATATCATCATCTAATCTCCTAACACATGGGGGAAGCATCTGTCTTGGTTAATATTGCATAATCCTGTTGATTTTTTTTTTTAATGTCACTAATCCTGATAATAGACCAATTCAAATATTATTCACCTCAGATAAAAATGTTTATGCCTTGGTTTGGAAATAACCTTGCAACTAAACCCAATCACATGGGAATCTCTTCATCAGCTCTTACTCCCACCAAGATGTTGCTGTGGTAGCAGGAACATGGAAATTTTCCACAAGACTGGATGGATTACAGATCAGGCCCAATACAAACCTGGTCTATACTGGGGAAATGACTGTTGGCAATAAGGTGAGTAGCATTTTAATTAACTCTCAGTTTGCATCTCCCCCTCCCAAAGATTGAATTTGACATTCCAGGAATAAAATCTGAGTGGTCAGAAAGGAGGACTTAGTTCAGAGTGAAGAGTGAGAGAGGTTTAGCCATATCTTTTTAACATATGGCAGTCATAGCCAGCTAGTTTACAATATTTTTTTTAACCATAGAGTAATTCTGGCAGACTGCTAGTTAATTTGGTTCACGCAGGCACTTTATCCACGATAAACCACAGGGGTGAACTTGCTTTGCATCAGCTGGCTAATAATATTTCAGCTGTGTTACGTTATCCATGTTATTCTTTCGCCAATCTTGCCTCGCATCTGGGCAGGTCCATATGGATTGCTGCTAGCTTTTCTCACATGAGTGGTACCTATTTATTTCCTTGCATTCTACATGCTTTTGAACAGCTGGGTGGATAGAAACTAGGGGTAGATGACAGGAAATCACTCCATCACACAGTGCCATGGGCTCGATCCTCCGAAGCACCAACCATCACTGTGACTTTAAGCTGCTGCGCCATCACGCCCCCTTGGTATGGCCACAATGGAACTTAGAAACAACTCTGGGCAGACTCTGTTCAGCCAAAGGAGTCTGTTACCTTTTCAGACCACATCTCCATTTTTTTTTTTTCACAAATTTTGTGCTAGGGTTGATAATGAAAGCATGTAAGCCTGTTGTGAAACTATACCATTACTCAAAACAATATTTTGAACTGTAATTTCCATTATTCCTGTATAAACAGCCATTTTCATTGGTAAAATGTTCTTAATAGTCAAATACAGAGTTAGATATTTTTTCAGTGAGACCAAAATCTTGGCCTATGGAAGCTGGGCTCAGGTTTGACGCCACAGGCCTTCCCAGTTTTTAGCTACACTTGTCACTTCTAATCAAAATCCAAAGTAGCACAATAACGTGAGGGAAGAGTTCATGACTCAAACAGTTGAATTCCAGACTTTCTTCTCTCCAGAAATTTACTTGGAAATACTGACCAGAAAATGAAAAAAAAAGAAAAAAAGATACACTGATTGCCACCTCATTCTTAAGCCCATGTCACACTGCACCAACGGATGGAAAGAGGATGTAAAAGGGAGAGAAACACTTGCCATCCGTTGGTTAATGAGATGCATCTGTTCTGTACTCACTGCGTCCGTTTTTCTTCCTCTCTATCCGTCCAACATCCGTTGACTGAGGTTCCATCCGCTCAAAAGGTTTTGAGCTGCTCAAAACTTTTTGAGCGGAAAATGTATCCAATGCGTCCATTCTGCATCCACGATGCATACGGGGAACATCCGTTCTGCATTCATTGTCATCCGTTACACGTCCGCTACGTCCGCTAGGCATCCGCTGTGCATCTGCGCAACTCAAATACGCCCCAGTGGAAAACGGACACAGGGAGGGAGCAAAACGGACACGGAATGGACGCGCAGCATTCGTAGCATGGACAGAGAAAGGATGAAAGCAGATGAAGCTTGCAAAGAAAGCATTTAAAATGGAAAAAACATTCGCAGAGGGGACCTATCTCCGATATTAAGGATGTCTAGAGGATGCCTAGAAGATGCAAAAGGACACCTAGTGGAAAACCTATATTGCCTATAAAAAGGGGGAGCAACTCACCTGGATCTCACTTTCAGTCCAGCAGCCCTGCTGTGCAGACCTCTGCAGCCTTCATCTGGCTCTTGCTCTTCCACAGCATCCAGTCATGTCCACCATGGATCGTAACACAGTCCTTTTGGCAGCCACCATCGTTCTGCAAGAGTGCGAAGCCATCTACAGGCTCTTTCCACTGTTTTACGGGAAGAAAAGGAGACGGCCAAGAAGCGTCTGGGTCCGAAGATGGATCAGGAGAAGAGCAGAGTATGGACTGTTCAACAAGCTGATGGTGGAGCTGAGGAACGAAGACCCTTGTGCATTCCAGAACTTCATGAGGATGCCTCCAGGCATGTTTGACGAAGTTGTGCAGTGGCTGACACCCAGGTAGACCAAGCAGAGCACCAACTTCTGGCCCAGCCTGGACCCTGGGCTCAAGGTGGCACTGACTCTGCGCCACCTGGCCTCAGGGACCACCTACAGGAGCATGCAGTACGGCTGGAGGGTGCCACACAACACCATTAGCATTGTGGTCAGAGAAGTGGTGCAGGCCATCATCGAAGAATACCTGGAGGAGCTCCTCCAGTGCCCCTCCACTGAAGAAGACTGGAAGAAAGTTGCAGAGCAGTGGTATCAGAAGTGGAACTTCCCCCACACCGTTGGAGCCATAGATGGCAAGCATGTGGCCTGCAAAGTTCCAGCCAAGTCGGGGTCCACTTATTTCAACTACAAGGGCTTCTTCAGCATCATCCTCTTCGCCATGGTCAATGCTGACTACAAGTTCATGTACATTGATGCTTCAGGCAACGGGTCAGCTTCAGATGCCCAGGTATACAACGCCAGTCACCTCAAGGAGGGGCTGGAAGGCAACCTCATCATGGGCTTTCCAGATCCAGAACCCCTGCCCAATGACACACAAGATGTGCCCTATTTCATTGTGGGGGATGACGCCTTCTCCCTCAGAACCTACCTCATGAAGCCCTACACTTCCAGACTCCTCACCCGTGAAGAGAGGATCTTCAACTACAGGCTGTCCAGGACAAGGCGGGTGGTGGAGAACGCCTTTGTCATCCTGGCCAACAGGTTCCAGGTACTTCTCATCACCATGCAGCATCGCCCAGAGACTGTGAGGAGGATCGTGGAAGCTTGCTGCATCCTGCACAATCTCATGTGTACCTGCTACCCAGTCTTGCAGAACAGGCTCGTGGACCTCCAACAAGGCAATGGGGACATGGAGCCTGGGGAATGGAGGCAAGGGCGAAACCTGATAGACACTGAGGATGTGAAAGCCCCAACAGAGCCTCACGTGAAGGGAAGAAGCAACCCAATCTCCTGAAACACTGGTGCAACTCCCCAGCTGGAGTAGTGGAGTGGCAAGACAGGATGGTAGATGATTAATGGATGCTTCCTTCAGCCTGTCTCATCACACTGATGAGATTGGGCCATGTATGTTGGGTGGGCCTACAATTAGCAGGGCATTTAATAAAGAGTTGTGTTTATGTTCAAATGTGTGGATCAATGCTTACATTGTTCTTGATAATAAAGGGCCATAGGTGTGGCACCTGGGAGGGTGGACCATACAGTCCCACTATGCTTGCACTGGAGGTTTATCTATCCCACAGCTATTACCCATCCCAAAGGTATCCCTGCCCATCCCACTGCTATCTTAACCCATCCCAAAAGTATCCCTGCCCATCCCACTGCTATCTTAACCCATCCCAAAGGTATCCCTGCCCATCCCACTGATATCTTAACCCATCCCACAAGTATGCAAAGGCTTAAACCATTTCTAAAAGTTTCCACCAAGACTTCATTGAAAAAAATAAATGAAGCAAGTGCATGAAGCAAAGATAATCTTTATTAATAACAAGCTGTAAAAGAAAAATGACCCAAGTCAAGTGTCCAAATAAAGTCAACAGGTAGCCACCCAGTCTCTGGCACTCTTCTTGGTCACTCTAAGGTGTGCCCAGTCCCAGGGGTGAAGGGTCCAGTTGCTGTAGAGGTGGCTGGTGCTGGAGTGCTGGTCTGAAGCGCCACTGGGGTTCCTGGCCCCGAGAGGACAACAGGGGACAGTGTGTTGAGGAAGCTCTCAGACAGCTGGCTCAGCTCCGTGATGTTGAGAGCCTTTTCCTCCATGCCATGGGGTGTCAGCCCCAGATGTACTGACAGATGTACTGAGGTCGGGCTTGGCTGTGGGGTGGAGGAAGGAGCAGTGTAGTGGGGCTGGCTGGTCTGCAGCTGGGTGAGGACTGACATCGGTGGTGTGGGTGGCATCTGTGGAGTCGCTGGCATCGGTGGCATGGATGGCATTGGTGGCATCAGTGGCACCGGTGGTGTCCGATGAATATGTGCCTGGACTGGGAAGGGCTACTGCCTGTGCTGCTGGACCTCCTGGTAGCCATAGCCTTGGTAGCCTGTGGAAAGCCTTTGAATGGGAGTGACATCACCTAGGGTGGAGGATCAGACCTGGACTGGGTGGGAGCAGGTTCATCTGGGTCTGGAGGGTTGTGAAGCAGATCGGTGATCCTGTCCTTCACCACCTGGTACTGAGGTTCCGCCATGTCCACTAGGGTCTGGTTCACATAGGTGAGGAAGGGCTTGTGGTTGGAGGATGAGGAGTCAGTGTGTACCAGCTGAGAGAGGAGATCTACGCTGCTCCTGATGGTGTCTCTTATCTCCAGCAGGACAGTGTGGCTCTGCCCCTCCTGTCTGGCTCTCTGCCTTTCTGTGGAGGTGGAGCTGGGGGTGGATGAGGGTTGGGCTGTGGTGGAAGTGCCATCTCCTTTCTCCCACTGAGCCAGGGGGTCCTCCATGCACTCCACCACGGGTACTACAGCTGTCAGGGGGGGTCTCCATCGTGGCATGCTCCACAGATACCTGCCTGGACACAGGAGCTGACTCTCTGCCAGAAGAGAACTGGCTCTCAGCAGGTTGCCTGAGAGAGAGGGTTGTGAGAGGGGCTGCTCCTCGGTGGTGGATCTCACCCTCCAGGAAGCTGCACTTGGCCATGACGTAGTTCTCTCTGTCTGTCAGCTTGACCGCGGCCTGGCCAGATTTCTTGAGGTGGACCTTCCCGTACCAGGTGTGCATGTGCTTCCACCAGCCGAGGAGCACCTCCGAAGTGTAGCCCAGGCTCTCCGCCTTCTCTCTCCAAGCAGCCTGCTTTCTTTTGGTGTCCCTATAGAGCTTGTGTCCCTTCTGCCATAGATACTCATTCTCTCTCAGCCACTCCAGCACCTCATCCTCATGTTCCTCTTCTATGGTGTAGACACGTTCTCGTGTCTGCCTCTTCCTCCCTTTGGCAGGACCACATGGGCCCTCATCAGAGGGGCTTCTAGGTTGTAGGGGCTGCTCCTCCACACCACCACCAGCAGCACCAGAAGCACCAGCAGGAATAGCAGGACCAGGATCAGCAGCAGAGTAAGCACCAGCAGCGTCAGCAGCACCAGCAGGACCAGGTGCACCAGCAGGACCATCAGGACGAAGAGCAACAGCAGCAGAGTAAGCACCAGCAGAAGCACCAGCACCAGGAGCAGCGCCAGCAGAGTAAGCACCAGCAGAAGCACCAGCACCAGGAGCAGTGCCAGCAGAGTAAGCCCCAGCAGAAGCACCACCGCCAGAAGCAGCATCAGCAGAGTAAGCACCAGCAGAAGCACCACTGCCAGAAGCAGCATCAGCAGAGGAAGCACCAGCAGAAGCACCACCACCAGAAGCAGCTTCAGCAGAGTAAGCACCAGCAGAAGAACCACCGCCATAAGCATCATCATCAGTCCCTCCAGAAGCAGCATCAGCAGAAGCCCCAGTCCCAGAAGAGCGAGCCCGGGCTGCAGAAGCCCCAGCAGAAGCAGAGTGAGGGCCAGGGGGTGGGAGGGTGGCCCTGTCCTTCTTGCCAGGGCTGGCAGCAGATGGCTGAGGCTTTCTCTTCTTCCCCATGGTTGTGGGGTTGCTGGCAGGCAGGCAGGCAGGCAGGCAGGCAGGCTGGCAGGCAAGTAGGCAGGCAGGCTGGCAGGCAGGCTGGCAGGCAGGCAGGTTGGCAAGCTGTATCTGGACGCAGGTCTTTCCTCTGTATGTTGACCTGCTTGGGATCTGCTTCCCTTTATATCCATGGGGCTGACGCAATGCATCCTCCCCGCATGTGCAGTGAACGCTAGGCATCCGCTAGGCATCTGCTAGGCATCCGCTAGGCATCCGCTAGGCTTCCGCTGTGCATCTGCTTCATCCGTTCGGCGTCCACTTTGCTGCGCTCCCCCGGAAGCCTTGCGGATGTGCCATCTGCTCCCATCCGCTTCCATCCGCTAGGCTTCCATGGAGCATCCACTTTCCATCCTCCCTACGTCCTCCCCCGTCCGTTCCTTTCCGTGTTGTCTGCTCTGGTTATGCAAATTTTTGCCCCTTTTGAGAGCGGATAACAACAGATGGAACATTTTTCTCGTCCTCTGTGTCCTTTTTACAAACGTTTTGCATCCGTCGGCCAGTGTGACAGGGCCTTTACAAGTCGTACCAACTCATATTCTGGAAACAAGGAATGGAATCAGCAACTGGAATTCTATTTCAGTTCTTTCCTTTGGTTTAAAGAACTTTATAGCTTTCCATGGAATTGGTCTGGTCCTTCAAGTCTTGGATGATCCTACTGATGCTGTGATTCCATCAATAATATCAGTTGCCCATTTCAGTTAAAATCTGTTTCTTCTATGGCATCTCTGGGTTTCTAATGTCAATTAATACGCACACACACAGTGTGTTTTGCTTGGCTCTGTGAAAAGATTTGTTGCGAAAGGGCTACAGTCCAAATATGTCATGGGCTATAGATAGCCTCTAGCTTTTTGCTTCCATACATGAAGATAACTGGAATACAGCCTTTCCAAACTTCAGTTGCAAGACTAATGAGTCCATGTATCTTAATTGTGTCCTTCCAGATATATTGATATGAAATCCCTCACATTCACAGCCACCACAATACCCACAGGGCCAACATATTGTGGATATATTGGAGAAGGTTGGTGCCTTTATTTTGGCTCTGTATTTAACTGCATTGTTCTCTTGCAGGTAGATAACTGACTGGGAGGGGGGGTCTGCAGAAAATCATATAATAAAAAAGTTACCTCTTCTCTGTTTCAGTTTCCAGCAATACCTGCTGTTACAATTCAAGAGCATTATAAAGAATAACAGAGTTGGAAAGAACCTTGGAGATAGATCTTCTAGTTCACTGGTTAATTGTCCTCACTATTAGGAAGTTTCTCCTTAATTCCAGGTTGCTTCTTTCCTTCATTAGTTTCCATCCATTGTTTCTTGTCCTGTCTCCTGTTCTTTGGAATATAGGTTGACCCTCTCCCCCACACTCTTTGTGGCAACCCCTCAAATATTGGAACACTGTTGTATTTTGGTTCTGCCCCATAGATGTGCTTACCATAGTTTAAAACCATTTTGATTAAAAAGGATTCCCATTTCTTCTGACAAGAATAAAAGTCAAGTTTCTGTCAGCGTCCATAATGAGTTCCCATCAATTCCCATCAGTTCCTGTCATCGTCCATAATGAGCCTGGAAGGCTTTTTCTCCTCCCCTTTCTCACTGAAAGACAGACCCTAAGCAGCTCTATCAGTTAACCTACCCATAAAATAGCCCCCTCTTTTCCCCAGTTCTCCAGCAGGAATCTTTCATTTGTATGCTCTAAAGACCCACCTCTCAGATCATCTGGGAGAAATCGGTGCTGCGAGTTCAGAAATGGGGTAGGATCTGCATAGTAATTCATAGTTTATCATCTTGGAGCTACAGTGCTGTCTGTGAGAGCAGATACTACAAACTTCGGAACAATTGAAATAGGAATCTCTATTTTAAAAAAGCATTTCAAATACACTGGGTTTTTAAAAATATAATTGCTCCCACATAGGTAATGAGCTAAAATGCCATCACTACTAAATGGCCTGTTAACACTTCAGAGCGATCAAGCTGGATGGGAATTTTTCCAAGAAAGTCTGTAAACTTTGCATTGTTTCCTCTGGGAACCATCTATTGCTATTCTCTTTTCTACACTGCTTTTTCTGAGCTCCCTTAACTACTCTAATGATAAAAGCATGTTCGACCATTTCTAGCTTGTTTCCACTTTTTACCATGGTAATGTGCATCTGCAGATTGCCTGGGTTTGATGGTCATCATTTTTTGGAGGGGGAGGGGGGGTTGCTGGCCTGCTTGATGCTTTTATTTGATTTTTCTTTAGGTGTAATTTTCAAATCGTCCTTTGACCATTTTCCCATCCATATTCATGGCATTTTTCAAAGATACTTTAGTGACAGTTGCTCAGATTTATAACTGCGTTCCTTTTTCTGTTCTGCATTGGTAGCCCATGGACAGTTGCATCTTGAAACACCGCGAAGGCCAGGAATACTACTGGTAAAGAAGTGGTAAAATGTTCATGTTTGCCAGGCATCTTTGAAAAAGAATACCACTAGTTATTTTTTAATTGCTTTGGGGACGTTGATATACAACTGTGGAATTTCAATTTTTGTCTGGGTCAGTTTTCTTTCTGGGCTGCCATTGCTCCATTCAGCTGAAGCCCTGCTGAATCTTGGCTGGAAGAGTTTGACCTCCCTGCTTTAAAAACCTTCAAATGGAAGAGAAAACTAAAAACAGAAATGAGAATATATTGTACAACCAGAGTTGATATTCAGCAGGTTCTGACCAATTCTGGAGAACCGGTAGCAGAAATTTTGAGTGGTTCGGAGAACCGGCAAATGCCACTTCTGACTGGCCCTGCCCCCATCTATTCTCTGCCTCCTGAGTCCCAGCTGATCGGTTGAGTCTTCTTTTGTTGCCCTGCACAAGAGAATGGAGCTGGAAAGTAGGTCAGTGGGGTGGGGAGATAATGGGATTTTGCAGTAACCTTCCCCTGCCACGCCCAACAAGCCATGCCCACCAAACCATGCCCACAAGGGGGAGTGCACGAAGGGAAGCTCAACCAATCTCATTGTACACATGTTGTACTCTGACAATAAAAGTAATAATAAGAACCATTAGTAAAAAAAAATTGAATCCCACCACTGTGTATAACCCCTATGCTTGGATTGCATAGCTTGTCCAAGTGGGGAGAAAGGATGTGCAGGCAATAATCTGACTTTTTTTAAATGATCTTTTTCTTACATTTTGGTGACAGGCAGGGGAGAAACCAGCAGCAAAAGTTAACAGATAACTTTGAGATCATGGCTGCTGCCCTTGCTGCCAATCCACAATCAGCTGCTAGTTTAGCTGTCCATCACCAAAGCTTGAAGTCCTTGTTATTTTTCTTCCTTCTGTGCTACTAACTTGACATATCTAATCAGGTCTGTAAATTGTCCTAAACGGAAAAGAACGTTTCTGGCAATAAGCATGCAACTTATTCTTTTCATTTAACGTATAATTGCTTACGCTTTTGTGATAAAGTTATAAAAAGATCTGCCCTTTACCATTTTTATAAATCATATCAGTTTGCAGTAGCAAATAGTGATACCATTTTCTATGGATATATTGAAGGACATATATTTTATAAATGTTGGAAGACATAGGTTGTTTCATATTTTGAATTGTCCATCATCTGTCACATATGCCTCCATGTTTAAAGGGACCTATGCACCTCACCATCTTCCATATCTCTCTAATCTTAACTTAACAGCCGAACTAAGTTATAGATAGTCCTCAACTTACAACAAAGTTTGAAGTTATAACAGTACAGAAAAAAAGTGACTTATGACCAATCTTTATGGCCATATGTTTGTGATTCAGGTGCTTAGCTACTGGGATGTACAGGTAGTCCTTGACTTACAACAGTTTATTTCATGACCATTCAAAGTTACATCACTGGAAAAAGTGATTTATGAGACCATTTTTCACACTTATGACTTGTAGGAAGTTAGCACCCATCCGTCTCCAAGAAAAATGAAATATACTGGGAAATATTAAAAAGGCAGAATATTTTCCTTAAAAAGAGTAGAAACTCAGAAGCAGAAACTCATCTCAGAGAGGCGGAAACTCAGCCCCCCACCTTTGCTAATGGATCATTAAGGTCTGGGCCAGAGTATTCTACATAACAAAGGCCTCTACCATCTTATCACCTGGCCTGGGCAGATTGCATCAGCCAGCACTCAGGTGAAGCCATGTGATCCAGACAAAGCCTACAAAGTTAGCTAAGATCCCCGCCCCTGGGAGTCTGACAGCCAATGGGATACATTTCTTGCACAGGAACAGGAAACACAAAGGTGGGGCCCAACAGAGGGTAAAAAGCTTAGGGTCTCTCAGCATCTTGGCCCTTATTTTTCTTCACCCAACATCTTGAAGCATGTGATCATCCTTTTCACTTTGGAGCTCCAAGCCATGTGGTCCTGTCCACCATTAAACCATCTTTCCAAACAGCCACCATGTTTCCAGTGTCTTTTTCCCCACTTGGAACCAGAAGGACATTTCTTCCAACAGACCATTGCAGCATCCCCGTAGTCACATGTTCAAAATTCACACAGCTGACAACTAACTCATATTTATGATGATTGCAGCATCCCAAGGTCATGTGATCAACTTTTAAACCCTTCTGACAAGCAAAGTCAATGGGGAAACCAGATTCACGTAACAACCGTGTTACTAGCCTAACAACTGCAGTGATTCACTGAGCAGCTGTGACAAGAAAAGTCATCAAATGGGGCAAAACTCACTTAACAAATGTCTCGCTTTAGCAACATAAATTTGAGGCTCAATTTGTGGTTGTAAGTTGAGGACTACCTACATTTACAAGGGTTGCACCATCCCAGGGTTACAAGTTCATCATTTGCAACCTTACGCAGAGAAGCTTCTGACAAGCCAAATCAATAGGGGAAGCCTGATTCACTTTATGACAGAGCAAAAATGGCGGTAAAATTGGCTGAAGTCACGTGATAACTCACTTAAGTCACTTAGCCATGGACATTCCAGTCCCATTATGGTTGTAAGTTGAGAACTACCTGCAATCTGTCCTGGGAACCTACAGGAGCAACAGGGGACTGTATTTTAAGTGTAGGAAGAAATAGCCTTCTGGGTTCAGTTCCAATTGGGGAAAAAGACACTGGAATCAAAGAAGTTGCTTGGAAAGAAGGTTTAATGATGGACAGGACCACACGGATGGGTGAAGAGAAAAAAACAAAAGGGCTGAAATGCTGAGGGTGCCTGAGTTTTATACCCTCTGTTGGGCCCCACCCTAGTGTTTCTTGGTCCTGTGTAAGAAATGTATTCAATTGGCTATCAGACTCCCAGGGGCAGGGGTCTTAGCTAACTTTGTAGGTTTTGTCCGTGTCCCAGGCTTGTTTGAGTGCTGGCTGATGTAATCTTCCTAGGTGCCACGTGGTGAGATGGGTTGAGGGCGAATCCTATCTTTGTTAGAGATAGGGAGCTTTGTTAGAGATAGGGAGCTTGGAGCCTACCAAGTTCTATACATAACACTAAAGTATTTCATTTTTCCAGGAGAGGGGTGGGTACTAACTTCCTACATAAATTCCCACAACACGTTGGAATCATGCTATTTCAGAAACGCCAAATCATTATGGGAACTTTTAATGGCAAATTTTACCTGCTTGTTTCTTGGGGAGACACAGAGAGAGGGGAAAGATAGATGTAGGTGCTGAGGTTTTGGAGGTTTCTTATCTGTGCCTTATCTACTATAATTACTATTAATCTTCTCATCATTTCTTATCACCCATCCCCTCCTACTTGTGACTGACTGTATGACTGTAATTTTGTCACTTGTATCCTTACAATCTATATTGACTGTTTCCTAGCATGATTTGATTGCTTATTGTACCCTATAACTATCAATAAGTGTTGTACCTTATAATTCTTGATGAAAGTATCTTTTCTTTTATATACTGAGAGCATTCCTTGTATGTCCAATCACACTTGGCCATTAAAGAATTCTAATCTAATCTAATCTTCTAATGCTGACATTGGCCCTCATTTTAGTTAACTAATATTTTTACTTCATGAATTACATCATTTTTATATCTCCCTTGATTGGGTACCGTCCTTTTGATTCATGCTGAAGCTATGTCAATATATTTTATCTTGGAGAATTAACATCTTGTGTTTCTTGGGTCCAATGCCAATGCTTATATATACTTCTGGGGAAGAAATTACTTCTCCAACAACTGCTGTAGACTGAAGAACCAACAACAGAGCCCAGAGGACTTAGTGCAGTCCCACCAACATCTCTAGTAGCCACAACCCTAAAAATTCCCAGAAATAATAAAAATGACACAACTGCAAGAACACCCTATTGTACGAAAAAGAAGGAAAGAGTGGCCAAAGCTAGCCTTGTAATGTTTTCATAGTTCCCAATTTTACCATATAAATATTTTCCATGTTGTGGGAAAATGTGCAAATATTAAACTTAAGGCAAGGTATTTATATCCAGAATAAATATAATGCATATGTTTATTCTGGATAAACTTCAGACCGGTACCCTACAGTTTTCTAAGGATCTGGTAATCAGGCTACCAGGCATAATGAATGTCAGTGATTTAAGAGGGCCAAGCAACTATGGAAGGAGGGGGAAATGCAAGGAAGCTTAGTTAAGCCAAGTTATTTGGGAGTTTGGCTTATATATTTTATGTATATGTATATATAAAATATATACATACAGAAGCCTGATGATGGCAGATGAGATTCTGCTGAAACGTTGCTACAACTTTAACAGAACTACAATGACGTGGGATAATACCCGAAGGAAGCTAAACAGCACATATATA
>BLBF01000007.1:5653013-5724606 GCA_015471245.1 Laticauda colubrina
ATATATATATATATATATATATATAATTTCTAAGAGGCCCTATGAGATCTCTTTGGACATCCTCTTATCTGAAATCAGTGTTATATATCAGGACATGTGTAATGAAATGAAATCAGGCCAAGCTGTCTAATCATGGAGACCGACATGGTTAATTATTCTCAAATACTATCATCAGGTTGCCTCAGACTAAGAAAGCCAAACAGGGAGATGGTAACAGACTGTTATTGATTTAATCTTCAAAATCAGGAGAGATCCTAGAGTGATTAAAGAGCAATTTCCGTCTTCATCTCAAGATATAAGCTGTTTTCAGGTCAAGAATGAGACAATTTGATGGGCAGTCAAACGTGCCATGATTGGCAGCCTAGCCGGAAAAAAAAATCTTCTCTTTCCTATAAAATACTCTTGGGGTGTTTTTCAGTTAATATAGGCATTTCTCATCTAATTGTCTTTTCCTATTGCATTTAATTCATTACAACCTATATTATACGTTCAGTATGCACAGATAGTCTGAAATCAATAGCAAAGATTTTTGACTTCCACAATTAGCAAATTGCTTAGCAGATATATGGTCACTAGAGAATCAGGTTTATTTTGAAAAAAAACAACAACAACTAGCCAATGGAAACTAGTATTACAATAACTTTGGGCCAAAAATTTGGGCAGGCTGTCCAAAGAGTATTAATTCTGTCATTTAGGGTTTATATAAGTTGTTATTTGTAATTAAGAAATGCTCCTCCTCCTAACATCCTGCTTTTCTTTTTAAAGGATCTAATGTTAAAAGGAAGGAATAGAATGCATTTGAAAATCAATTACATTTCAAAAATGTACTTATGAGGTTTTGTTATGTTATCACAATTCAATAGAATCCCATCATACTCTGCCTATGGTGGGTCAGATAAATGTGTAACATAAATAATGAGGCCAAGAGATGGAATCTTGGCTGATAATTTAGACTTTGGCAACGTTCAGATGTGTGGAGTTCAACTCCCAGAATATTTTCCTCATCTATGTATTATATTATAAAAGTTAGGAAAGTGTAAAAAACAAATGATATTCTAACCCTGGATTGGGTCAACATGTTTAAATTATATCCACCTTAACATGATATATCAAATTGGCAGGGGAACCAATGTTCTTTCAATCTCCGCTAGGTCGTAGCGCTCTGTCTATTATCACAATACTGAACTGAGGTTCATACAAAATAAATTCCCCCTTCCCCCTCCCCAGGATCTCCCATTTTCACATTCTTTTGAGCAAATTTAGGAATATAAGAATAGCTATGGAAGGAAATCTATTCCACCAGGAGCATGCATTCCAATGGCCGAGGTAACCCACAACCTTGAAAATGTTTTGAAACCATCCTTTATAAAGCATCTGTATAATATGGGATACTGCTCACCACAGAGACATATAATTTAATATTAGTGCAGCAGTTAATCAGTGTTTGATTTTGTTTTGTTTTTAATTACCACACCAATTCCTGAGGTGGGATGAAATGAGGTTGTAACCTTGGGGTAAGTTAAAAAAAAAAAAAAAGAGTTGTTCCAGCTAATCTCATTGTCTTATAGTACCATTCCAATAAGATATGCCTTCTAGTTATTTACATCCTCTGGCCAAAAGCTAGTCCAACAATATCAAAGAAAATGTTTCACAAAATATCAGAAAGCCCGTTATCTGAACGGGAGAAGTGGTAGTGGCGGAATAGCTGATATATTGTGAGCCTAGAAAAACAAAGCTTTGCCAATATAAGTTACGGGCATGTAGTGAAGCAAGAGATGTAGAATGGAAGGCTTTGTCCTCTGGAATAATATGGAATCATGTTAAATGAGATGGTTATTTAATTGATATCACACAAGACAATATTGGTAATTTTAAAAGAACTGTGTGGCAAATGGATTCTCAGTGGAGAGTGGCAAATGTGACAAGCTGGCAAATTTTAATCTGAGATCAGCATTTGCAAAGAAGGAATTTACTACTGTCCAACAATTGTATTTTGAGGTGTTACTTCTCGATGTAGCTTGAACTTTTATTGTAGTGTTTTAACAACCAGAGCTAATTCTCTTAAAAAGAGTGATGGATTTATGACAGTTCCCTAGAGAGGAACATTGCACAGCAGTTTCTGTGGGATTTTATGCAGAAATGATGTTGTCAGCACCATCTTTCAACTACTTTTTGCTCTTTCTTACAGCTGAAAACAAGACAAATTGTAGGTGCGACTTCAGAGGTTTGAACACACAAAATGTGCCAGATTATATATCAACTCAGCGAAGAGGTAATTTCATGAAAAAAGGACGAAATATGGAAATGCTGAATCTAATTCTGTGTCCCTAATCCTTTTATTGCAACCATTTCTTTGTAATTATCTGAATAGCACTGGAGTCCAACTCTGACAGTTGAGCCAGGGTTTGAAATTCGCAGATACAGAGTTACTGTGGAGAGTACTACTACTCGGCCTACCCCAAAGCAGTTGTATATCCGTTCTGTTACTGAGAAACATGGCTGAGTCAACTTGATCTAGGTAGGAGGAGAAAAGATTTGTTACTTCAGTACCTACAGTTGAACAAATTAATGCTCAGTCCTCCGTGGTGGTGTGGTGGTTAGAATGCAGCACTACAGGCTACCTCTGTTGACTGCCAGCTGCAAGCAGTTCAATTCTGACTCGCTCAAGGTTGATTCAGCCTTCCATCCTTCTGAGATTGATAAAATGAGGATCCAGATTGTTGGGGACAATGTGTTGACTCTGTAAACTTCTTAGAGAAGGCTGTAAAGCACTGTGAAACAGTATATAGGTCAGTCTATTGCTATTTATGTATAGCTGTCAAACCAACAGCAGTCATTCTGCAGGGCTGGTTGCTTTCTTCACAAATGAGGACCCAATTTATCATTTGCAGCTTGAAGTTCAATTTGACTTAATGTGCAAGTGACTCTGTTCCTGTTGTGAGACATATATCTCCACAGCAGCCCCTACTTTCACCACATGCACTTGTTAAATGAATCTCATTTCCTTGTTGAGAGGAAAGAAGGACTTATCCTCACCACTATTTGGCAACTCGTATTTTAGGAGGAGATCATAGAAGTAAAATAATTTTAGAAATAAAAAACAAGAAAAGGATGCTGGGATGTTTGACTTGATGAAAAAACATGCAAGTCAAATATTCTCTTACTTATGGGGAAGGCAAAGGAAAATTTTTAGTAATAGCTTAAATGTTCTGTGTAACAGAAGTAGTGCTAAATACGTATATTGGGCTGATACTCCCATTAGCCCCAGCTGTGATGCACAGGATCAAATTTCTATGATAGCAAGCAATTGTTCATAAAGTGGAGTGTTCTGGCAATTATGGCAATTAATTTTCAAGAGGCCTTTTGTTTTTCTGTTTTCATATAACTCAGATATTCTTTGTTTCTCTACCAATAGTCAATTAATTGCCCTGGGATTTCCATCTGGTCATATTCAAATTGGGTTTGTCCTTTAGCTTAGCATGGGTTGAAAATGCTGCAGCTTTGAAAATGGAGTGAAGAACTCTTCAGGGTCACAAAGAAACACATTTGCTTCCATTTAATTGAATGAGGTTTATTCCAAACTAAGTGCAGATGGGACGTCTGTGTTAGATCGCGGGAAAAGAGACTTGAGACCAGTGTGACTTTTCAGCTCTTTATTTGTTATATAGATCCGTGCTGGACCTTGGAGCCGCGGCAGCCCTTTATATAGGGATTGCTTGCAGCTTGCTGGCCAATGATGGCTCTTTGAATCTCCTATGATCGGCCCGGCCAATCGCGGTTGATTCAGAGTGAGCCAATCACAGTGCTTCCTTCAGCCAATCAGTTCGTAGCATTTCTGGACCAATTGGATTGGGGTATTTTGAGTATGCTAATGTAGAACACCACTCCCCTCTTGGTTCAGTCCAACCTACATAACGTAGTCCCGTAAGAAGGTGGGGCTTTTGATGTGTCTAGTTGACCTGCGTGGTTCAGTTGTGGCTTCAATTGGTTCAGATGGGATCCTTGTTGCTCCTGTCCTTCTCGATGGAACCACCCGGAAGGGTGAGTCAGGCCTATTGCTGCAACTCCCACCTGGTTTATCCGGGCCAGTCGAGTTGTCGGTTCCGCTGCTCCCTCCTGGTCTTTCCGGGCTGGTCAAGCTGGCTTGGCTGCTTCTTCCAGGCGAGGCTTCTAGTTCCTCGATCGCTGCCAGTTCCCTTCTGCTGAAGTCGTCTGCCAGTGAGTAGAGTTGGTTTATTTTTCTGCCCATTGGTATTGTTTGGGGGTGTTCAGGTTGTTGTTGTTTTTTGGAAGGGTTTTCTCCTCCCTTTTGGTTATTGTTGGGGGTTTGTCCCCCCTTCTGTTTTTTTAATTCGTGTCTATTAGTGGTGTTTGTGCGTTTCCCGTGTTGTTGTTGGTTGTTCTTGACCTCAGTTGGTCGATGTGCCGTTTCCAGCTTCTTCCATCTTCCATTTCTAACCTGTACGACTGGGGGCCCATTACCTGGGTTATTTTGGCTGGTACCCAGAGTGGGGCCCCTGTAAAATTTTTTGCATAAACTGTGTCTCCCGGTGCAAATATTTGGTATTTGCTAGACGAGTTTGGTGGTTTCTCAGGGTTGTATGTTGGGTTCAGTCTGTCTAGCTGTGACCGTAATTTCCTGCCCATGAGTAGCTCTGCTGGGCTTTTGTTGGTGGTCGTTCTGAGTGTTATGTGTTGTATCATGAGCATCTTATTTATTTTGTCATGTATGTTGCCAGTGTCCATCTTTTCTAGTGTGTCTTTTGTGTAGTGAACCATTTGTTCTGCCCACCCATTTGCCGCCGGGTGAGCCAGCGCTGTTAATGCATGTCGTATACCCTGTTCGGCGAGAAATTTTTCAAATGACAACGCCGTGAATTGTGGCCTGTTTTCTGACACTAGTAAGTTCGATAGTCTGTGGGTGGCAAACAGTTCTGTTAGTTTTTTTTATGATGGCCTCCGTGGTGGTGGACTTCATGATGCTTACTTCCAGCCAAATCAAGTAAGCGTCGACTGTTATTAGGAATGTGTGTCCTTTTGTGGGTCCGGCAAAATCTATATGGACCTTGACCACGGTCCCCTGGGGGTCTCCCATTCGAGGTGAGGAGTGGAAGGGGGGTTTGGTCTGGCTTTCTGGCATTTTTCACATGTTGCCACCTATGTCTCAATGCTTTTGTCCATCCCTGGCCACCAAGCATAGCTCCTGGCCAGGGCTTTCATTCTGAAGATGCCTGTGTGTCCTTCATGCAGCATAGCCAGTACTCTTGTTTCTAATGTCTCCGGAACCACCACTCTGTCCCCCCATAATATGCAACCCCATTGTGTAAAAAGTTCAGTCTGACAGTTCTGGAAGGGTTTAAAGTGTTCACTACCATTGGTTTCCGGCCACCCTTTTTCCACCCAGTTCAAAACTCGCGCCAGTTGCCTGTCTTTAATAGTCTCTCTGGCAATGTCTGACACAGTCATGGGTGGGTTGGGTAGTGTTTCTATCTGTAGTATAGACATGGTGGGTGCCGGGTCATCTTCCTGGTTGGGTAGGGGGGAGCGGCTCAGTGCGTCTGTGTGTGAGAAGCTTTTTCCTAGTGGGTGTATTAATTGATAATTGTAGATGGCAAGGAATTCAGACCACCTTGTCATCTGGGGTGATAAAATGTTTGGGGTGGTCTTGTTCCCTGCCAGTATTCCTAGGAGCGGTTTATGGTCAGTGATAAGTGAGAAAGTCCTACTGTACAGGTATTCATGGAACCACTTCACGCCGGTGATCGCTGCTAGCACCTCCTTGTCCAGCTGGCTATAATTCCTGTCTGCCCTGGACAATATCTTGGAGAAGAATGCGATTGGCGCTTCTCTCCCATCTGGCAGAGTGTGGCTTAGGATGGCTCCAATGCCGAAGGGTGAAGTGTCACAGGTCATGGTCAGTGGTAGGGTTTCACTATACTGTATGAGGACTGATTCCGATGTTAGTAAATCTTTTATTTTTTGAAACGCGGTTTCTTCCCGCTTGCCCCAGGACCAGGTGGCTGTCTTGTCCAGTAGTCTATGAAGGGACTCTGCTGTTGTTGCCTTCTGGGACAAGAAAACATTATAAAAGTTAATGAGTCCTAGGAAAGCCTGCAGTTCCATTTTATTCTGTGGTCTCGGAGCTTCCTTGATGGCTTTAACCTTCTTCTCAGTGGGGTGTATTCCATTTTTGTCAACCAGGTACCCCAGGAACTCTACTTTTTCTGTGCATAGTTGGCACTTCTCTTTTTTTACTTTTAGTCCTGCATCTTTAAATTTTTGCAGGACTTCCCTGAGGTGGCTCCCCAATTGGGTTTTGTTTTTCGCTGACACCAGTACGTCATCAAAGTAGGGCACCACCCCTTTTATTCCCTGCAATAGTTGTTCCATTAGACTCTGGAACACCCCTGGGGCCACGCTGACTTCAAGCTGCAGCCTCTTGCACAGGAATGCCCCCCCGGTGGGTCATAATGGTTTGTGCCTCAGCAGTCTTGGCATTGACTGGCAGCTGCTGGTATGCCTGTGCCAGGTCGAGCTTTGCGAAGACTTTTCCTCCCTACAGTGAGTGTAGGAGGTGCTGTACCACTGGGACGGGGTAAGCACTCTGCTACAGCGCATGGTTGATGGTGGCCTTGTAGTCACTGCAGATTCTCACTGACCCATCCAGTTTTATCGGGGTGACTATTAGGGTTTCCCACCATGCGTGGTCTATCAGCTCCAGGACCCCTTGGGTGATGAGCTTGTCTAATTGCTCATCGATTTTAGGCTTGAGGGTGAATGGGACTCGTCTCGGTTTTAGGCGGATCGGGACAATATTGGGGTTCAAGTTGAATGATATTGGGGACCCCCGGTACTTGCCTAGTTCGTCATTGAAGACCTCCTGGAAGTCCTTCATGAGGTTCTCCTCCCAGTCCATTTCATCAATGTGGTTAATGCCAGTCACCTCGATCCCTAATGGCGCAAACTATTCCAGTCCCAGCAGGCTTGGGTGGTCTCTATCCATGATGGTCAGTGGGAGTACCTCTGCATGTCCTTTGAAATTTATGTGAAAATGTCTGATTCCAACCACAGGGTTCTGGTTCCCCTGGTAATCTTTTAGGGTCAGTCTCTGGCTTTCCAACTCCCGTCTGTGTATGCTGGGTACCAGATGTTTGATTGTTTTCCAGGAGACCATGGAGAAGTAGGATCCAGAATCCACCTCCATGTTGCACTGCTGGCTTTCAATGTTGACCTACACATTTACTTTTTGGGCATCGGTTGTGTTCAAATGCCCAATGGTGACCATCTGGTGGGTCTCCTCCTTCCGGCGGTTTTTGCTAAGCCGCTTGTTCCTGCCTTCGTGGCTCCACCGGTTCTCTGTGTGCCAGTCTCTGGTTCTGGGGGGGGGGGCTCAGGCGTTGCCTCGGGCTATAAGTTCTCTTGTTTCAGCAGACTTTTGCAATGTGTCCCCTTTTGTAATAGTGCCGGCACATGGCATCTAGGAACCGGCAATCTGAATGGGGGTAGTCCCCTCCTCACCCAGCACACTGAAACCCCGACTTACAATGTCTCCGCTCCCGTCGGTCCCGTTCCGACTGGAGTCTGTGGATATCTTCCTCATCCTCATCTTTGGTCTCAGAAGGGGAATTGATGTTCCCATGGTGTGTGTTTGTGGTCTTCTGGCTCACCTCTGGTCTTTTGTCTGGGGCTGGGTTGGCTTCCTTGGGTAGTTGTTGGTCTCACGTGTTCATCTGCCGCATTTTGGCCACTGACTTTTTTGTGGCCTCGGCTGCGGTGGTTTCGGCGATGGCTTCGGTGACTGTGATGTCCGTTTGTGCCATCAGTCAGCTCTGGAGCATGGGGTCTCTTAATCCGAGAACCACGCAGTCTCTCAGAGCCTCGTCCATGTCGGAGAACCCACACACACCCTGATGCTCCTTAGGGCCACCACGAAATCTCCAATACTTTCGCCTTCCTTCTGATCCCTCCTATAAAATTCATGCCTCTGGTTGAGGTTGGGTATGGCTGGTGCATAATGGTTCCTTAGCAGCTGGTCCAGGTCTGTCCATGCCATCTCCTTCACCTCTTGGGGTCTGGCCAGCGCCTTGGCCATCTTGAACACTGTGGGCCCACAGTGTGTCAGGAACACAGCTGTCTTCCTATGATCATTGGCATCCTTCAGGTTGTTGCTCTCAAGGAACATGAGGAATCGATCAATGTACGATTCCCAGTCCTCGGCTGCCTGATCGAATGGTGCGGGTGGTGAGTTGCTGCTGGCCATCTCGTTGATTGTTCAGCTCTGGTTGCCATGTGCTCAACTGGTCTCTTTGTCTCAGAATCCCACCCTCATCGCCAGTGTTAGATCGCGGGAAAAGAGACTCGAGACCAGTGTGACTTTTCAGCTCTTTATTTGTTATATCGATCCGTGCTGGACCTCGGAGCCGCGGCAGCCCTTTATATAGGAATTGCTCATGGCTTGCCGGCTAATGATGGCTCTTTGAATCTCCCGCGATTGGCCCGGCCAATTGCGGTTGATTCAAAGTGAGCCAAACACAGCGCTTCCTTCAACCAATCAGTTCGTAGTATTTCTGGACCAATCGAATTGGGGTATTTCGAGTATGCTAATATAGAACAGTCTGCAACTTCTTAATCAGCTAAGAATAACTTTGAAGAGGCAACAAGCACTTAAACCAAACAAAATGGTTCAGTGAGTTGGTAGGGTTAGAAGGAGATCAGATCTTAAGTACTGTTTAGTTTCCTTTTCTAGAAAGCTATTGGAAAGTGGGTGATTTAAGTAAAAGAATGGAGGAAATCGGGACATATAAGGAACTAATTTAATTAAACTCTCCTGACCACTTTTATTTTTTTAAGACTTGTCAGGAGACCTAAACCAGGCCAATGCTCCAACTCAATCTCATCTAAATACATATCACTTCATTCTTTCCCTTGGTGCAGAGCTCATTTGCCTCCTGTAATGCACTCTGGCTGGTGCACGAGCATGAACTGAAAGAACTTGCAATCTTAGGCAGCCAAATTACTATTCTGTAATAATATTGTAGACTCCTGACTTAATGTACCATTGTCATACGCTGAATAAAAATAAAATTCTTTCCCTAAGATATAGCTGTGAAACATAGAATGGCAAGGCGGGAAAGAATTTTCCATTGCCTGCTTTCCAAGCAGAGAAATTACATATTACAAGGAAGTGTTGAAGGAATCTTACATATGAAATTACCTAGCTGTACTGCAAAATCCATGTTTTTTCTTCTCATTCTTTGTGCTTCTAAATCTATATAGAGGTTAAATCTATGTAGTGGTTGCCAAGTTTTGTAAGGTCTTACAATCAGCATTCATTTATGTCCCTCCAATAACTTCATGTATTTTGAACATAACCCTGTAACAAGGGAACTGTGAAAAGAACAGTTGGCCAATTAGAAGTTCTTTCTTGTTTTTCACTTTTGTTTCGATGCATTGTTTGTCCTATTCCCAAACTCATTTGATTTTTCAGCAAAGTTCACATTTATCTGTATGCGTATTTCTTCAATGACATACTTTGGTTTGCAGTTTTGTCTACAAGTTTACTGGTTTTGCAGATAATTTATCCTATACTGCAGTGTGCACATTATTTTCATAGACATGAAAAGTCTTATGAGGCACATTTCTGAAATACTTCATTTTTTTGCAAAATTCTGGGAAATGCAGACTCAAAGGAAGATTTTCAGTTTATGTAAAATTTGAGAACAGGTTTTCATTCCAGTGAGAATAAACACATTTCGCCTTGATCTCTGCATTAGTAGAACTTATGTTGTTAATATGACAAAAAAGCTGAACAAAATGTGTCTGCCAGAAAGTGATATTTCAGCATAAGCTTGTTGAAAGAATGAGTGACATCTCACTGAAAGCAAAAATGATATTCTCTGGAAATATTTTTGTCCTGTTCAGGAGGCGAATAGATGCTGTTGCTGATGGACTTGCTAATGCTTGTGCAACATTGTCCCTACAGCAAGAATGTTTTAGTAAAACATTTATCTCACTGCTGCTCCTGCTATCATAGCAGCCAACCCAAAGAAAGCTTTCAAATGAAGATTGATACCATGCTATGGGATTACTTCCAGCAGCCATTTATCTACACGAAAACTCCAAAATGTACTATGAAAATAAGAGGGGAAATTACACGGGTTCTGTTTCTAAGCAAATATTTAATATGCTATTAATTTTGTTCTCCCACATCTGTGTGCATATGTGGATGTGTTGAGGGACCTGAGAAATAATTCAATCTTCCCTCTTGGATGACTTCAGCAAGCGATAAGAAACTTTTTAAAAAGCAGATTTTTCCACAGAGGAACTGAATTAGATATGAAATATGGATATGTATGGCAACATTCCCAAAAGAAAATTGTGTGTGTGTGTGTGTGTGTGTGTGTGTGTGTGTGTGTGAGAGAGAGAGAGAGAGAGAGAGAGAGAGAGAGAGAGAACACAATTTTTCCTATTGTTAAGCATTGGTGGACAAGTTGTGGTTCTTCAAAGGTTCTAGAACAGGGGGGTCTTGAAACTTGACAGCTTTAAGACTTGTGGACTTCAGTTCCCAGAATTCCTCCTCCAGTCATGTTAGCTTGGGAATTCTGGGAGTTGAAGTCCACAAGTCTTCAACTTGCCAACTTGCTTTGCTGGCTGGGGAATTCTGGGAGTTGAATTCCTCCAGGCTTAAAGTAGCCAAGGTTGGAAACCCCTGTTCTAGAACATTGGTCTCAGCAATCAAGTGATGAATTGTGCAAGATGGTGGGAGATGTAGCATAATAATTTCTAAGAGGTTGTTTACTCTGGATCTAAGTATACTGAAATTCTAAGAGCATATTGTAGCTTGGTTTTTCGTAGGGTTAATGGAAGTTGGCTGGTGCCCATGACAAGAACTGATATGTTTTTTGCCAACAAAGCCATGCAGATATTTAGGCAGTTAAATTATTTAAATTAAAATTATTTGCAACAGCATTATTTTAACACAAAAATAAAAGGTTTATTTCAATATTTTATTCAGAGCATTACTTGCTGCTTCTGCTTGCTGAAGAAAGGCTAAAATTAACCTACTGTATCTAAAATCATTGTAGGCACTGATTTAGTCCGATAAAGAAGCCAGCTCTAATACCAAGAGGTGGGCACTCTTCCATTAAACAGGGTGGCAAAATTCCCACTGACCTTAATAAAGTTGATTTTGCCCTGGGAAAGGGAGCTTATCTCATAAATGTGTTGCACACATTGCTTTGTTTAGGCAGTTAATGACTATCAAATGGAATAATCAATTCCATTGTCATCAGCCACTATTAGAGAGGAGGCTGTCAGCTTGTCTCAGGAGAGCCACTAATGGTTTGATAACAATTTCCAACAAAAACATATGTTTTAAAGGCTTTAATCGATAAGCAGAGGTTCAAGTTATGTTATTTGGCCAGATATTAATGCTAGTCACTGAGGTAGTTGGAAGCCACAAAAATATCACATAGGAGCCAGATCCTCTGCCCCACCCTACTTTCTTCTTCTAGGCAGTGCTGTTTTTACTTAGCATCCTGGGTGTTTTGGCTGACATTATGCAGCACACAAGAAGAAGCTGAAGGGGTGAAGCCTAGTTGAGGCTTGAGTTACAGAGGTTAAGAAAACAGCTTTGACAATATGCCCAGCCTTCTTCACTCTGCCTCTGTCCTGTCATTTTAAAGGACAGTTTGCAGTTCTCAGTTCTTCCCCCAAATGTTGTCAGCTAATATCTCTAGTACTCCCCCAGTTTATAACAAACAACCTAAAGTATATCTAAATTCTTTACACACAAATGAACCCAGCAAGAATTGCTAGGAGCATGAATGGGTGGCTTTGAATTGTGAATGGCTGCACCATTTTGTGGGGTGATCGTCTTAAAACATACTCATACATGCAGACACATGTGTTCATGTTTTCCTAAATGTAATTATTCCTTTATTTCTGGTATTTAGTTATAAATCTGCAAAACTGGTCCTGCAAAGCAATTCACCCCTAAAATTTATAAGAACCAATGAATTAATGACCAGCAAGACTATGGCAGTAAAAGCATTCAAATATTACTTTGCTGATGTACAGCAATATTTTTAGTGGATTCCAGTCTGACAGTGGTGATCGCATGAGCAGAAAGATCATTAATCCATTCAGCATTGCAGAACTACTTCCCACATAAAGAACCTAGATGGAAGATATGAACTGTTTCCATGTTCTTCCTGCTGCCTATATATTATTTTAAAAATTTTTGAAGTCCTTTGGGCTGTCTAAATCATTAATTGATTCATAAACATAAACAATTGATTTTGGCCATTAATAATATTGTGCAGATGTTCTAGGAGAGATGAATGGTCCAAAGCCCATGTCACACTGAACCAACGGATGCAAAGAGGATGTAAAACGGACAAAAAACCTTGCCATCCGTTCGAAAACGCGATGTACTCACTGCCTCCGTTTTGCTTCCTCTCTATCCGTGCAGCATCCGTTTATTGACGTTTCATCCGCTCCAAAAGTTTTGGGCTGCCCAAAACTTTTCCGTGGAAAATGTATCCAGTTTGTCTGTTCTGCATCCACTACGCATCCGCTACGCATCCGCTACGCATCCGTTACGCATCTGTTACGCATCCGCTATATCCGCTAGGCATCCGCTACGCATCTGCGGAACTCCATCCGCCCGGATGCAGGGAGGAAGCGGAACGGATGCAGAATGGGTGCAGTACGGATGGCTAGTGGATGCAGAACAGAAACAAAGCATTTAAAATGGAAAAAACATTCGCAGAGGGGACCTATCTCGGATATTAAGGATGTCTAGAGGATGCCTAGAGGATGCCTAGAGGATGCCTAGCGGAAAACCTATACTGTCTATAAAAAGGGGGAGCAACTCGCCTGCATCTCACTTTCAGAACAGCAGCCCAGCGGTGCAGACCTCTGCAGCCTTCATCTGGCTCTTCCTCTTCCACAGCATCCAGTCATGTCCACCGTGGATTGTAACAAAGTCCTTTCGGCAGCCACCATCGTTCTGCAACAGTGCGAAGCCATCTACAGGCTCTGTGAACTCTACTGAGAGAAGAAAAGGAGCCAACCAAAAAGAGTCTGGATCCGAAGATGGTTTGCCAGAAGAGCAGAGGATGGACTGTTCAACAAGCTGATGGTGGAGCTCAGGAACGAAGACACTCGGGCGTTCCAAAACTTCATGAGGATGCCTCCAGCCATGTTTGATGAAGTTGTGCAGTGCCTGACACCCAGGTTGACCAAGGCAAACACCAACTTCCAGCCCAGCCTGGACCCTGGGCTCAAGGTGGCACTCACACTGCACCACCTGGCCTCAGGGAACTACTACAGGAGCATTCAGTACGGCTGGAGGGTGCCATCCAACACCATCAGCATTGTGGTCAGAGAAATGGTGTAGGCCATCATCGAAGATTACAAGGAGAAGCTCCTCCAGTACCCCTCCACTGAAGAAGGATGGAAGAAAGTTGCAGAGCAGTGGTATCAGAAGTGGAACTTACCACACACCATTGGAGCCATCGATGGCAAGCACGTGGCCTACAAATCTCCAGCCAAGTCGGGGTCCACTTATTTCAACTCCAAGGGCTTCTTCAGCATCATCCTCTTCACCATGGTCGATGCTGACTACAAGTTCATGTACATCGATGCTTCAGGCAACAGCTCATCTTCAGATGCCCAGGTATACAATGCCAGTGACCTCAAGGAGGAGCTGGAAGGCAACCTCATCGTGGGCTTCCCAGATCCAGACCCCCTGCCCAACGACACACAAGATGTGCCCCACTTCATCGTGGGGGGTGACGCCTTCTCCCTCACAACCTACCTCATGAAGCCCTACAGTTCCAGACTCCTCACCCGTGAAGAGAGGATCTTCAACTACAGGCTGTCCAGGGCAAGGCGGGTGGTGGAGAACGTCTTTGGCATCCTGGCCAACAGGTTCCAGGTACTTCTCACCACTATGCAGCATTGCCCAGAGACCGTGAGAGGATCATGGAAGCTTGCTGCATCCTGCACAATCTCATGCGCACCCGCTACCCAGTCTTGAAGAACAGGCTCGTGGACCTCCAGCAAGGCAATGGGGACATGGAGCCTGGGGAATGGAGGCAAGGGCGAAACCTGATCAACACTGAGGATGTGCAAGGCCCCAAGAGAGCCTCACATGAAGCAAAGAAGCAGCGCAACCTCCTGAGACAATGGTGCAACTCCCCAACTGGAGCAGCGGAGTGGCAAGACAGGATGATAGATGCTTAATGGATGCTTCCTTCAGCCTGTCTCATCACACGGATGAGATTGGGCCATGTATGTTCGGTTGGCCTACAATGAACAGGGCGTTTAATAAAGAGTTGTGTTTATGTTGACATGTGTGGATAATTATTACATTATTATTGATAATAAAGGGCCGTAGGTGTGGCACCTAGGAGGGTGGACCATACAGTCCCACTATGCTTGCACTGGAGGTATATCTATCCCACTGCTATCCTAACCCATCCCACAGCTACTACCCATTCCACAGGTATCCTAACCCATCCCACAGTTATCCTTACCCATCCCACAAGCATGCAAAGGCTTAAACCATTTCTAAAAGTTTCCACCAAGACTTTATTAAAAAAAGAAATGAAGCAAGTGTGTGAATCAAAAATAGATTTTATTAACAACAAGCTATAAAACAAAAATGAGTCTCTGGCACACCTCTTGGTTGCTCAGTCTTAGGGGTGAAGGGTCCAGGTGTTGTAGAGGTGGCTGGTGATGGTGTGCTTTTCATCAGCTCCTCCAGAAGGAGAAGCAGCAGAAGCCCCAGCCCCAGAAGAGCGAGCCCGTGCTGCAGAAGCCCCAGCAGAACCAGAGTGAGGGCCAGGGGGTGGGATGGTAGCCCTGTCCCTCTTGCCAGGGCTGGCAGCAGATGGCTGAGGCTTGCTGTGCTTCCGCATGGTTGTGGGGTTGCTGACTGGCAGGGAGGCTGGCAGGAACCAAGGCTGGCACCAAGGCTGGCAGGGAGGCTGGCAGGAAGGCTGGCAGGAAGGCTGGCAGGGAGGCAGTCACCAAGGCTGGCAGGCAGGCAGGCAGGCTGGCACCAAGGCTGGCAGGAATGCTGGCACCAAGGCAGACACCAAGGCTGGCAGGGAGGCAGGCACCAAGGCTGGCAGGCAGGCAGGCACCAAGGCTGGCAGGCAGACATGAACCAAGGCTGGCAGGAAGGCTGGCAGCAAGGCTTGCAGGCAGGCTGGCAGCAAGGCTGGCAGGGAGGCTAGCAGCAAGGCTGGCAGGGAGGCTGGCAGCAAGGCTGGTAGCAAGGCTGGCAGCAAGGCTGGCAGGCAGACATGCAGGCAGGGCAGGCAAGGCAGTCGATGTGTCCGGTAGCAGGTCTTTCCTCTGAATGGCAAACTGCTTCCGAGCTGCTTCCGTTATATCCGCGGGGCTGACGCAATGCATCCTCCCCACATGCGCAATTAACGCCAGGCATCCATTAGGCTTCCACTGTGCATCCGCTGTGCATCTGCTTCATCCGCTGTGCATCCGCTGTATCTGTTCCACGTCCGCTTCGCTGAGGCCCCCCGGAATCCCTGCGGTTGCCCCATCCGCTCACATCCGCTTCCATCCGCTGGGCTTCCGTTCTGCTTCCGCTTTGCATCCGCCCTGCGTCCTCCCCGTGTCCGTGTTATCCACTCTGGTTTTGCAAATTTTTGCCCTTTTTGAGAGCGGATAACAACGGATGGAACATTTTGCTCGTCCGCTGTGTCCTTTTTGCATCCGTTGGGCAGTGTGACATGGGCTTTAATATGTGGTACGCAGTTATTATATCTGTTCCACAGTGTGGAATCTTGCCAAGGTCTACAATATTGCTTAAATAACCTGTGATCTTACAGATGTTGGTGAACTACAACTCCCAGTATGCTCCATCCTCTTAGTAAGGCTAATGGTGTAACAACTAAGGGACCATCCATAACTCAGTTTGTAGAAACAGAAGTCCTGTGCCATAGGTGATCTTAATGTCAATAGTTAAATATGAGGTAAGAATTAAATTTTAACATTCAGAATACAGTCCCAATAAATAGTGTTTACCACACCGGTTTATAATTTCAGGTCTCAGGGTTTTGGATTTAATTATCTATTTACTTACTTATTAATAAACCCAACATTATTTTCTCTAGTAAAGGTAGTCCTCAACGTACAATGATTTGTTTAGTAACTGTTCAAAGTTACAATAGCATTGGAAAAAAAGTGATTTACAGTTGTTGCAGCATTCCAATGGTCATGTGATCAAAATTTGGATGCTTGGCAACTGGTTCATATTGATGATAATTGCAGTATCACAGGGTCATGTGATAATCTTTTGGCAACCTTTTGAAAGTTCAGTGGGGAAGCCAGATTCTCTTAACAATCATGTTACTAATTGAACTGCTGCAATAATTCATTTTACAACTGTCTTGCTTAAGGCCCTGTCACAGTGCCCAACGGATGCAAAATATTAACAACGGACAAGAAAAATATTCCATCCGTTGTTATCCGCTCTCAGAAGGGGAAAAATTTGCATAACCAGAGCGGATAACACGGATGGGGGGAGGACGCAGGGCGGATGGAAAGCGGATGCAAAACGGAAGCCCAGCGGATGGAAGCAGATGGGAGCGGATGGCACATCCACTGGGCTTCCGGGGGACCTCAGCAAAGTGGACGTGGAATGGATACAGCGGATGCAGAGCGGACACCGAACAGATGAAGCGGATGCACAGCGGAAGCCTAGTGGATGCACAGCGGAAGCTGAGCAGATGCCAAGCGTTAATTGCGCATGCGGGGAGGATGCATTGCATCAGCCCCGCAGATATAACGGAAGCAGCTCGGAAGCAGGTCGCCATTCAGAGGAAAGACCTGCTGCCGGACAGATTGACTGCCTTGCCTGCCCTGCCTGCATGTCACGCCTGCAAGCCTTGCTGCCAGCCTTGCTGCCAGCCTTGCTGCCAGCCTTGCTGTCTGCCTGCCTGCCAGCCTTCCTGCCTGCCTCCCTGCCAACCTTCCTGCCAGCCTTGCTTCCTGCCAGCCTCCCTGCCAGCCAGCAACCCCACAACCATGCGGAAGCACAGCAAGCCTCAGCCATCTACTGCCAGCCCTGGCAAGAGTGACAGGACTACCATCCCGCCCCCTGGCCCTCACTCTGGTTCTGCTGGGGCTTCTGCAGCATGTGCTCACTCTTCTGGGGCTGGGGCTTCTGCTGCTTCTGCTTCTGGAGGAGCTGATGACAAGCACTCCAGCACCAGCCACCTCCACAGCACCTGGACCCTTCACCCATGAGACTGAGCGACCAAGAGGAGTGCCAGAGACTCATTTTTGTTTTATAGCTTCTTGTTAATAAAGTCTATTTTTGATTCATACACTTGCTTCATTTCTTTTTTTTAATAAAGTCTTGGTGGAAACTTTTAGAAATGGTTTAAGCCTTTGCATGCTTGTGGGATGGGTTAAGATAGCAGTGGGATGGACAGGGATACCTTTGGGATGGGCGGGGATATCTTTGGGATGGGTAATAGCTGTGGGATAGATAAACCTCCAGTGCAAGCACAGTGGGACTGTATGGTCCACCCTCCCAGGTGCCACACCTATGGCCCTTTTTTATCAATAATAATGTAATCAATCATCCACACATGTCAACATAAACACAACTCTTTATTAAATACCCTGTTCATTGTAGGCCCACCCAACATACATGGCCCAATCTCATCCATGTGATGAGACAGCCTCAAGGAAGCATCCATTAATCATCTATCATCCTGTCTTGCCACTCCACCGTTCCAGCTGGGGAGTTGCACCAGTGTTTCAGGAGGTTGTGCTGCTTCTTCCCTTCACGTGAGGCTGTGTTGGGGCCTTGCACATCATCAGTGTCTATCAGGTTTTGCCCTTGCCTCTATTCACCAGGCTCCATGTCCCCATTGCCTTGTTGGCGGTCCACGAGCCTGTTCTGCAAGACTGGGTAGCGGGTGCACATGAGATTGTGCAGGATGCAGCAAGCTTCCATGATCCTCCTCAGGCTCTCTGGTTGATGCTGCATGGTGGTGAGAAGTACCTGGATCCTGTTGGCCAGGATGCCAAAGGTGTTCTCCACCACCCGCCTTGCCCTGGACAGCCTGTAGTTGAAGATCCTCTCTTCACGGGTGAGGTATTTGGAGGTGTAGGGCTTCATGAGGTAGGTTGTGAGGGAGAAGGCGTCATCCCCCACGATGAAGTAGGGCACATCTTGCATGTCATTGGGCAGGGGTTCTGGATCTGTGAAGCCCACGATGAGGTTGCGTTCCAGCCTACTCTTGAGGTCACTTGCGTTGTGTACCTGGGCCTCTGAAGCTGACCCGTTGCCTGAAGCATCGATGTACATGACCTTGTAGTCAGCATCGACCATGGCGAAGAGGATGATGCTGAAGAAGCCCTTGGAGTTGAAATAAGTGGACCCCCACTTGGCTGGAGATTTGCAGGCCACCTGCTTGCCATCGATGGCTCCAACGGTGTGGGGGAAGTTCCATCTCTGATACCACTGCTCTGCAACTTTCTTCCATCCTTCTTCAGTGGAGGGGTACTGGAGGAGCTCCTCCTTGTATTCTTCGATGATGGCCTGCACCACTTCTCTGACCACAATGCTATGGTGTTGTGTGGTACCCTCCATCCATACTGCATGCTGCTGTAGGTGGTCCCTGAGGCCAGGTGGCGCAGAGTGAGTGCCACCTTGAGCCCCGGGTCCAGGCTGGGCTGGAAGTTGGTGTTTGCCTTGGTCAACTTGGGTGTCAGCCGCTGCACAAACATGGCTGGAGGCATCCTCATGAAGTTCTGGAATGCCCGAGTGTCTTCATTCCTGAGCTCCACCATCAGCTTGTTGTACAGTCCGTCCTCTGCTCTTCTGGCGAACCATCTTCATACCCAGAGGCTTCTTGGCCGCCTCTTTTTCTTCCTGTAGTAGAGTTCACAGAGCCTGTAGATGGCTTCGCACTGTTGCAGAACGATGGTGGCTGCCAAAAGGACTTTGTTTCGATCCATGGTGGACATCAATGGATGCTGTGGAAGAGGAAGAGTCAGATGAAGGCTGCAGAGGTCTGCACCGCAGGGCTGCTGTTCTGAAAGTGAGATCCAGATGTGTTGCTTCCCCTTTTTATAGGCAGTATAGGTGTCCCTTTGCATCCTCTAGGCATCCTCTAGGCATCCTCTAGGCATCCTCTAGACATCCTTAATATCCAAGATAGGTCCCCTCTGCGAACGTTTTTTACGTTTTACATGCTTTGTTTCCATGCTGCATCCGCGAGGCATCCGTTCCGCATCCGTTCTGTATCCGTTCTGCTTCCTCCCTGCGTCCGAGCGGATGCGAGTTGCGCGGATGCGTAGCGGATGCTTAGTGGATATAGCGGATGTATAACGGATGCAGAACAGATGCCTAGCGGATGTGTAGCGGATGCAGAACGGACGAATTGGATACATTTTCCGCACAAAAGTTTTGAGCAGCTCAAAACTTTCTGAGCGGATGAAACGTCCATAAACGGATGCTGGACGGATAGAGAGGAAGCAAAACGGAGGCAGTGAGTACATCGTGTTAACCAACAGATGGCAAGCTTTTTTGTCCATTTTACATCCTCTTTGCATCCGTTGGTGCAGTGTGACAGGGGCTTTAGTAACAGAAATGTAGGGCTAAATGGTGGTCACAAGTTAAGGACTACCTGTAAAAGCTAAAAGGAAAAAGAAATGTGTTTTTTTTCATGATTCTAAATTTTTTAAACAAAAATTATATGGCCAGACGTTGGCAGGGATAAAAGTTTTGAGAATTTCACCTTCAGTTACATTTTATTAGATAAATGCAAAAGATAAAAGTTGGGCTTATGCTAGAAGAAGACAGGAATGTGTAAATTCCTAAAAAAGGAAACATCAAATTGTCAGTATGCTCACCAAACTATAATTTCCAACAATCTTTGGGGGAAGAAAGATTATAAGGCTGGTACAGAATCATATGTTTGGATTGTGCTCTATAGATGGTTACAAAGAGTTTTTCTCATTTCTCCTGCCTCAGATTTGTTCTTAAAGGTCGTTTTCACTTAACAACCCTAATTGCAGGTCAGAATGCTAAGTGAAGCAGTTGTTAGACAAAACATCAAATGACCACACTACGTAGGGACAGCAGTTCTGCACGCTTCAATTGATCCCTTCCTGTATAAGTTCTGTTTTGGCTTATAAAATTTATATGGCTGCCCAACTCAAGGGACTCTGTGATCTACAAATACAAATCTTAAAAGAAGAAATTGAATGCTTGAAAACACATTACAGGTGTATATAGCCACTCTTTGTTTATTGGCTACCTTGTTTACTGACCACAAATAAGATGGTCATTTAAAAAAAAAATAATTTTCTGACCAATGCACCAGAGGTGATATTCAGCAGGTTCTGATCAGTTCTGGAGAAGTGGGGGCAAAAATTTTGAGTAATTTTGAGAGACCAATAAATCCCACCTCTGACTGGAGATTTTACAGTATCCTTCCCCTGCCACACCCGCCAAGCCATGCCCACAGAATAGCCATGCCCACAGTAGTAAAAAAGTTTGAATCCTACCATTGCAATGCACGCATTCACAATCAACTTGAGTTGTAGCTGCATTTTGAATGCGATAGCAGCAGAGCCTCCCTCCCTCCCCCCCCCTCTCTCTCACACACACATACTACATACTTTAGTTAAACAAAATCATAGCAAAAATATTGATCTGGCAAAATTCAGATTGCCACTCAGCCAATTTCTCAAAGTATTGCTCTGCTCTAGTTCATTATTTTATTTATTTCTTTAATGTAAATTGGGCACAAGCTGCCAGTATTCCTGATGTTTGTCTGGTTTTTTAGCCAAATGGCATCCCATTACTGTTGCTAGAGCTGCTGCAAGAGCATACTGCAAAGGTCTCTGACAGACGTTTCTCAAATGAAGTTTCTGCAAATGATTTGCAAATAAGGTATGTTATTTTACAGGATATGTTTCCTTCCGCCCCATACTGAGATGCACGTGTAAAGGAGGAGATGACAAGCCTTCTAAGCTAAGGATTACAAGCCAAACCCCAACAGCCACTTACCCTGGTGGTTTTGAAATCTTGTCCAAATCTTAGTCTGACAGTTTGAATGTAACAGTAAGCTAGTTTGATCAAACCATGAACATTTCCATTAAATTCTGGCTATAATGAGAGCAGCTCAGGAGGGAGTTATAAAACAAAATAAAACCTCCAAACCACCATGGTTTGAAATAGAAAGATGCAACATGAGAACTGTAGGTACTCTAACAATATATGTAGCCTTCTTTCCACTGTTTTCACTTTATATAATGCATATATTTAAAAGAGTGAAACATTTTGATCTTATTCTAAATGGAATTTTAGTTCCATTTAGCTATCCCCACGAAACAGCTGCTGATAATCTATAATCTCTATGTATATTGTACACCAAGACTTATATCTTTTAAAATTGTTATCTGTCTGTGCTTGATCAAACTAGCTTATTAAAGGCCCTGTCGCACTGGCCGACGAATGCAAAACGTTTGGAAAAAGGACACAACGGACGAGCAAAATGTTCCATCCGTTGTTAACCGCTCTCAAAAGTGCCCCGAACTTGCATAACCAGAGCGGGCAACAACGGAAAGGAACGGACGGGGGGAGGACGTAGGGCAGATGGAAAGCAGATGCTCCATGGAAGCCTAGCGGATGGAAGCAGATGGGAGCGGATGGCACATCCGCAAGGCTTCCGGGAGAGCACAGCAAAGTGGATGCGGAACGGAAAGAGTGGATGCAGAGCGGATGCCGAGCGGATGAAGCGGATGCACAGCGGATACCTAGCGGATGCCTAGTGTATGCCGAGCGGAAGCCTAGCGGATGCCTAACGGATACCTAGCGTTCACTGCGCATGCAGGGAGGATGCATTGCGTCAGCCCCGCGGATATAAAGGGAAGCAGCTCGCAAGCAGGTCACCATTCAGAGGAAAGACCTGCTTCCAGAAACAGCTTGCCAGCCAGCCAGCCAGCCAGCAACCCAACAACCATGGAGAAGAAAAGGAAGCCTCAGCCATCTGCTGCCAGCCCTGGCAAGAGGGACAGGGCCACCCTCCCACCACCTGGCCCTGACTCTGCTTCTGCTGAGGCTTCTGCTGCCCGGGCTCGATCTTCTGGTGCTGGGGCTTCTGCTGATGCTTCTTCTGGAGATGGTGCTTCTGCTGATGCTGCTTCTGGTGGTGGTGCTTCTGCTGATGCTGCTTCTGGTGGTGGTACTTCTGCTGATGCTTACTCTGCTGGCACTGCTCCTGATGCTGGGGCTTCTGCTGGGGCTTACTCTGCTGGCGCTGCTCCTGGTGCTGGTGCTTCTGCTGGTGCTTACTCTGCTGGCACTGCTCCTGGTCCTGCTGGTGCTTACTCTGCTGGCACTGCTCCTGGTCCTGCTGGTCCTGCTGGTGCTCCTGGTCCTGCTGGTGCTCCTGGTCCTGCTCATGCTCCTGGTCCTGCTCATGCTCCTGGTCCTGCTCCTGGTGCTGCTCCTGCTGGTCCTGCTTTTGCTGCTACTGTTGTTGTTGCTGCTGGTGGTGGTGGTGGTGGTGTGGAGGAGCACTCCCTACAACCTCGAAGCCCTTCTGATGAGGGCCCAAATGGCCCTGCCAAAGGGAGGAAGAGGCAGACACGTGAACGGGAGAGAAGTCAATACACAATCAAAGAGGAACATGAGGAGGAGGTGCTGGAGTGGCTGAGGAAGAATGAATGTCTTTGGCAGAAGGGACACAAGCTCTATCGAGTCACAAAGAGGAAGCAGGCTGCTTGGAGAGAGAAGGCGGAGAGCCTGGGCTACATGCACACCTGGTACGGGAAGCTGCACCTCAAGAAATCTGGCCAGGCCGCGGTCAAGCTGACGGACTGGGAGAACTATGTGATGGCCAAGAGCAGCTTCTTTGAGGATGAGATCTGCCACTGAGGAGCAGCCCCTCTCACAACCCTCTCTCTCAGGCAGCCTGCTGAGAGCCAGTCCTCTTCTGGCAAAGAGTCAGCTCCTGTGTCCAGGCAGGTATCTGTGGAGCGTGTCATGACGGAGACCCCCATCCTCCAACCGCAAGCCCTTCCTCACCTACGGCAACCAGACCCTCATGAACATGTCGGAACCCCAGTACCAGGTGGTGAAGGACAGGATCACCGATCTTATTCACAACCCTCCAGACCAAGATGAACCTGCTCCCACCCAATCCAGGCCTGCTCCTCCACTCCAGGTGATGTCACTGCCTTTCCAAGGTTTTCCACAGGCCCTCCCCTACCAAGGCTATTTCTACCAGGAGGTCCAGCAGCACAGGCAGCCCTTGCCAGTCCAGGCACATGTACATCGGACGCCACCGGTGCCACTGATGCCACTGATGCCAGCCACGCCACCGATGCCAGCCATGCCACAGATGCCACCCACGCCACCAATGCCACCGATGCCAGTCCTCACCCAGCTGCAGACCAGCCAGCCCCACTACACTGCTCCTTCTTCCATCCCACAGCCAAGCCCGGCCTCAGTACATCTGACATCAGTATTGGGGCTGACACTCCATGTCATGGAGGAAGGGGCTCTCAACATCACGGGGCTGAGCCAGCTCTCTGAGAACTTCCTCAACACACATCCCCAGTGGTGCCTGGTTTAAGCCTTTGCATGCTTGTGGGATGGGTAAGGATAGCAGTGGGATCGGTAATAGCTGTGGGATGGGCAGGGATACCTTTGGGATGGGTAATAGCTGTGGGATACATAAACCTCCAGTGCAAGCATAATGGGACTGTATGGTCCACCCTCCCAGTTGCCACACCGATGGCCCTTTATTATCAATAATAATGTAATCAATCATCCAAACATGTCAACATAAACACAACTCTTAATTAAATACCCTGTTCATTGTAGGCCCACCCAACATACATGGCCCAATCTCATCAGTGTGATGAGACAGACTGAAGGAAGCATCCATTAATCATCTATCATCCTGTCTTGCCACTCCACTGCTCCAGCTGGGGAATTGCACCAGTGTTTCAGGAGGTTGCGCTGCGTCTTTCCTTCACATGAGGCTCTGTTGGGGCCTTGCACATCCTCAGTGTCTATCAGGTTTCGCCCTTGCCTCCATTCCCCAGGCTCCATGTCTCCATTGTCTTGTTGGAGGTCCATGAGCCTGTTCTGGAAGACTGGGTAGCAGGTGTGCATGAGATTGTGCAGGATGCAGCAAGCTTCCACGATCCTCCTCATGGTCTCTGGGCGATGCTGCATGGTGGTGAGAAGTACCTGGAACCTGTTGGCCAGGATGCCAAAGGCGTTCTCCACCACCCGTCTTGCCCTGGACAACCTGTAGTTGAAGATCCTCTCTTCACGGGTGAGGAGTCTGGAACTGTAGGGCTTCATGAGGTAGGTTCTGAGGGAGAAGGCGTCATCCCCCACAATGAAGTAGGGCACATCTTGTGTGTCGTTCGGCAGGGGTTCTGGATCTGGGAAGCCCACGATGAGGTTGCGTTCCAGCCCCTCCTTGAGGTCACTGGCGTTGTATACCTGGGCATCTGAAGCTGATCCGTTGCCTGAAGCATCGATGTACATGAACTTGTAGTCAGCATCGACCATGGCGAAGAGGATGAATTCTGAAGAAGCCCTTGTAGTTGAAATAAGTGGACCCCGGCTTGGCTGGAGCTTTGGAGGCCACGTGCTTGCCATCTATGGCTCCAACAGTGTGAGGGAAGTTCCACTTCTGATACCACTGCTCTGCAACTTTCTTCCATCTTTCTTCAGTGAACGGGTACTGGAGGAGCTCCTCCAGGTATTCTCTGATGATGGCCTGCACCACTTCTCTGACCACAATGTTGATGGTGTGGCACCCTCCAGCCGTACTGCATGCTCCTGTAGGTGGTCCCTGAGGCCAGGTGGCGCAGAGTCAGTGCCAGTTTGAGCCCAGGGTCCAGGCTGGGCTGGAAGTTGATGTTTGTCTTGGTCAACCTGGGTCTCAGCCGCTCCACCACTTCGTCAAACATGGCTGGAGGCATCTCATGAAGTTCTGGAATGCACGAGGTTCTTCATTCCTCAGCTCCACCATCAGCTTGTTGTACAGTTCGTACTCTGCTCTTCTCGTGATCCATGTTTGGACCCAGACACTTCTTGGCCACCTCCTTTTCTTCCCGTAGAACGGGTGAAAGAGCCTGTAGATGGCTTCACACTGTTGTAGAACGATGGTGGATAACAAAAGGACTGTGTTACGATCCATGGTGGACATCAATGGATGCTGTGGAAGAGCAAGAGCCAGATGAAGGCTGCAGAGGTCTGCACAGCAGGGCTGCTGGACTGAAAGTGAGATCCAGGTGAGTTCCTCCCCCTTTTTATAGGCAATATAGGTTTTCCACTAGGTGTCCTTTTGCATCCTCTAGGCATCCTCTAGACATCCTTAATATCCGAGATAGGTCCCCTCTGTGAACGTTTTTTCCGTTTTAAATGCTTTCTTTGCGAGCTGCATCCATTTTCATCCTTTCTCCATCCGTGCTACTAATGCTGCGCATCGGTTCCGCATCCATTTCACTTCCTCCCTGTGTCCATTTTCCACTGGAGCGGATTTGAGTTGCGCAGATGTGCAGTGGCTGCCTAGCAGATATAGCGGACATGTAACGGATGACGACGGATGTAGAACAGATGTTCCCCTTATGTGTTGCAGATGTCTAATGGACACATTGGATACATTTTCCGCTCAGAAAGTTTCCGGCCACCCTTTTCCTACCCAGTTTAACATTTGTGATAATGTCTTGTCTTTTACGGTCATTCTGGCAATGTCAGCCATGGTTATTGATAAGTTTGTTAGAGTCTCAATTTGTAGAGTGGAAATGGTTGCTGCCGGGTCAGTCTCTATGTCTGTTAGGGGGTTTCGGCTCAAGGCATTGCCGTGAGAAATGTCTTTACTGGGTCAATGGATCAGTCTATAGTTGTATGCCACCAGGAACTCGGACCACCTTGTGATTCTCGGAGACAGTATGTTTGGGGTGGCTCTGTTTCCTGCGAGTACTGTAAAGGTATTCGTGGAAACATTTTACGCCAGATATTGCCACCAATGCCTCTCTTTCCAACTGGCTATAGTTCCGTTCAGTTTTTGAAAGAGTCTTTGAGTAAAAGGCTATGGGGGCTTCTCTTCCATCTGGCAGGACATGGCTAAGTATGGTTCCAACGGCAAATGTTGATGCATCGCAGGTGACCGTTAATGGTAATGTCTCGCTGTGTTGCATCAATACTGAGTCGGAGGTGGTGAGATCTTTTATCCACTGGAATGCTGTCTCTTCATGTCATCCCCAGGTCCAGGTGGCCAATTTGTCTAATAGTCTATGTAGTGGTTCCGCCGTAGTTGCCTTCTGTGGCAGAAAGACGTGGTAAAAGTTTATAAGTCCCAAAAATGCTTGTAATTCAACTTTATTTTTAGGTCTAGGTGCTTCTTTGATTCCCTTAATCTTTTTTTCTGTGGGGTGGATGCCCTCTTTATCGATTTGGTACCCCAGGAATTTGACTTTTGATGTGGCCAATTTACACTTTTCTTTTTTTACCTGGAGTCCCGCTTTTAGGAACCTTTGCAAAACCTCTCTGAGACGGGCTTCTAATTGTCTCTCATCATGAGCTGAGATGAGCACATCGTTAAAGTATGGGGCTACTCCTTTTATCCCTTGTAATAATTGCTCCATTAGGCTTTGGAATACCCTGGGGCTACGCTGACTCTGAATTATAGCCTTTTACATTTGAACGCTCCCCTATGAGTCACAATCATTTGTGCCTCTGCTGTTTCAGGGTCTATTGGCAATTGTTGGTAAGCTTGGGCAAGGTCGAGCTTTGCAAAGACCCTACCCCTTCCCAATGAGTGTGGTAGATATTGTACTACCAGAACAGGATATGCACTTTGTTGGGGCACATTGTTTAGGGTAGTCTTGTAGTCCCCACAAATTCTCACGGACACATCCGGCTAAACTGGGGTCACAATAGGGGTTTCCCATTTGGCGTGGTCAATTGGTTCCAGAATGCCTTGTTCTATTAGTTTGTTTAATTCTTCATCAATTTTGGGTTTTAGTGCAAAGGGGACTTGCCTCACCTTTAGCCTAATTGGAGCTATGGTTGGGTCTAAAGGCCCTGTCACACTGCCCAACGGATGCAAAACGTTTGTAAAAAGGACACAGCAGACGAGAAAAATGTTCCATCCGTTGTTATCCAGTCTCAAAAGGGGCAAAAATTTGCCCTTGGAGTTGAAATAAGTGGACCCCGACTTGGCTGGTGCTTTGCAGGCCACGTGCTTGCCATCTATGGCTCCAACAGTGTGGGGGAAGTTCCACTTCTGATACCACTGCTCTGCAACTTTCTTCCATCCTTCTTCAGTGGTGGGGCACTGGAGGAGCTCCTCCAGGTATTCTTCGATGATGGCCTGCACCACTTCTCTGACTACAATGCTGATGATGTTGTGTGGCACCCTCCAGCTGTACTGCATGCTCCTGTAGGTGGTCCCTGAGGCCAGGTGTCACAGAGTCAGTGCCACCTTGAGCCCAGTGTCCAGGCTGGGGTGGAATTTGCTGCTCTGCTTGGTCAACCTGGGTGTCAGCTGCTGCACAACTTCGTCAAACATGGCTGGAGGCATCCTCATGAAGTTCTGGAATGCACGAGTGTCTTCGTTCCTGAGCTCCACCATCAGCTTGTTGTACAGTCTGTACTCTGCTCTTCTCCCGATCCATCTTTGGACCCAGATGCTTCTTGGCCACCTCCTTTTCTTCCCGTAGTAGAGTTCACAGAGCCTGTAGATGGCTTTGCACTGTTGCAGAACAATGGTGGCTACCAAAAGGAGTTTGTTACAATCCATGGTGGACATGACTGGATGCTGTGGAAGAGCAAGAGCCAGATGGAGGCTGCAGACGTCTGCACAGCTGGTCTGCTGGTCTGAAAGTGAGATCCAGGTGAGTTGCTCCCCCTTTTTATAGGCAATATAGGTTTTACACTATGTGTCCCTTTGCATCCTCTAGGCATCCTCTAGACATCCTTAATATCTGAGATTAATATCCCTCTGCGAACGTTTTTACCGTTTTTAATGCTTTCTTTGTGAGCTGCATCCGCTTTCATCCTTTCTCCATCCGTGCTACTAACGCTGCGCGTCCGTTCCGTGTCCATTCTGCTTCCACCCTGTGTCCATTTACCGCTGGAGCGGATTTGAGTTGCGCAGATGCGCAGTGGATGCCTAGCGGATATAGCAGATGAGTTACGGATGAGAACAGATGCAGAACGGATGTCCCCCGTATGCCTAGTGGATGCAGAACTGACGCGTTGGATACATTTTCCGCTCAAATATTTTGAGCAGCTCAAAACCTTTTGAGCGGATGAAATGTCAATAGACGGATGCTGGACCGATAGAGAGAAAGCAAAACGGAGGCAGTGAGTGCAGAACGGAAGCATCACGTTAACCAACGGATGGTAAGTGTTTTTCTCTGTTTTACATCTTCTTTCCATCCGTTGGTGCAGTGTGACAGGGGCTTAAATTGAATGAAATAGAGGACCCTCGGTACTTGCCTAACTTTCCATTGAAGACATCCTGGAACTCTCTCATCAGGTTCTCCTCCCAGTCTGCGTCGGCGATGCAGTTAATGCCGGTCACTCCGATTCCTAGAGGTTCGAACCACTCAAGTTTGTTTGTAAAACTCATGTCTCCTGAGGAGGCTGGAGACGATCAGTGTGTAGTTAGCCTTCAGTAGCTTCTCTAGGTCTGGCCAGGCCATCTACTTCACATCGTCTGGTTTCGCTAGTACCTTGGCCATCTTGAACACTGTGGGCCCACAGTGTGTCAGGAATACGGCTCTTTTTTGGTTGTCTGAGATTCCTTGTAGATCGTTGCTCTCCAGGAACATGAGGAATCTATCGATATAGGATTCCCAGTCCTCTGCTGCTGGGTTGAATGATGCGGGTGGCGAGTTGGTTCCAGCCATTTTGTCTGCTCGGTTTTCAATGCCACGTGCCCGACTGATCTCCTTTCTCAGAATCCCACCTTCATCGCCAGTGTTGAGTTAGAGGGAAATGAGACTCGGAGATCAGCGTAACTTCAGCTCTTTTATTTAGTGCGGAAAGTCCGTCTTAACCAGGAGGTGCGGCAGCTCTTTTTATAGGGAAGCTGCTCGTGGTTAATGTCCAATGACAGCTACTTGTTTTTCCTGCCACTCGAATTGGCCTATCATAGGCTTGCTATTATTGGCCAATCAGTGTTGAGAAAAGTAATCAATCAGCATCGGATATTTTTGTCCAATAGGAATAGCCTATTTGGAGTATGTTAATAGGGAACAGAAGGGATATACTTAATTTGTTAAATTTATCAAAAATGGAGACTGTAAACAATGTTTAGGTAATGACTTCAATTATCATGCAAGCAGTTATTCTAAACATGATAAAGCTACAGAATGACTAAGAACAATTAGTGCTTTTATATATGTTCTTCAAGATATAGAGAGAACTTGGATCTAAGTCATATACATTGTCCTTTTCTGTGAAAATTTTGGTTCATAAGCATTGGCATTTAACATCTCATTCATCTGATTGTTAATGAGCTGCTGCATAAAGCTATCAAAGGACATTAGTTTATGAGGTTATGTACATACAAAACAGCAGAAACCCTTTTTGTGGATTAATAGGATATTTTAAATCTTGGCACTGTAGTATGCTCTTATACTCTGCTAACCAAACTGTTTATATCTCCCATATTAGAAGAGAGATATCTGTTGAAACATGCAAAATGTAATTCAGAGAGATCTTCTTTATTTTAAACTGCTAGAACTACCTCTTGTATTGAACAACAATTCAAGAGAATTAGGAGTTTAATTATTTCAACCTAAAAGCATATCAAGTGAAGAGCACTCATTTAAGACATTATTCAATTGCATTCTTACAAACTCAATAATAAGAAATATATGGAGAAAATAACCAAACCAAGTGGATCAGATTCAAATGATAGATTGCTCTGTAAAGTAATTTTCTGGAGTTTTCTATTTTAAGAAAGTACATATAGATTTATGACTTGAATGACAAAAGTATTTCTTTTTTATGATATACATGTAAATAAGTACTGCATTTTGAAATGTGGTGTGTTGTAAAAATATATATATGTGTGTGTGTGTGTGTCTGTGTCTGTGTCTGTGTGTGTCTGTGTGTCTGTGTGTGTGTGTCTGTGTCTGTGTCAGTCTGTGTCAGTGTCTGTGTCTATGTCTATGACGAACCCAATATACAAGCCTGATGATGGCAGATGAGATTCTTTCGAAACGTTGCTACAACTTTAAAAGCACAACTACATTGACGTGGGAAAATACCTGAAGGAAGCTGAACAGCACACATGTAAGTATATATATGGAACTTTGGTTATTCGGGTTTTCTCCCACGTAAAATCGGAAGTATTTTGGCGATGTTTCAAAGAAACCTCATTCGTCATCTTCAGGCCTGTGTCTTCAGCCTTGTGCTTCTCAGAGTAATGTGAGCTTGTAGCTGTTTTTTCTTTTTAACTGCCAGTGGGGGTGTGACTTGACTGGGTGGGGGCTTGGCTGTGATCTGATTGGTTGGGGGGTTGGCTGTGTTCCGATTGGCTGGGGGTGTGTTCTGTTCAGGTGGGGGCTTGGCTGTGGTGGTAGCATCTTGTGTGGCACTCGTGGGTGTGGGTCTGGTGTCATTCTTCATGTTAGGTATTCGTTTGTTAATGAGGGCGGGTTTCCAAATGCCTGGTAGGCGGGAGGCATCATCTCTTTTATTCATGCTGTGTGGGCGTTTTTCTATCTCTATGGCTTCTCTGATTATTCTGTTTTTGAAGTGTTCAGTTGTGGCGATAGTTCTAGTATTTTTAAAGTCAATCTCATGTCCTGTGGTTTTGAAGTGTTGGACTAGGGAAGAGGTGGTTCTTCTTTTTTGATTGAGTTCTTGTGTTCTTCTCATTTCTCATTCTCAAGAAGAACTGTATATTTTGAGACAAACTCAGTACAGAAGCCTGATGATGGCAGATGAGATTCTGCCGAAACGTTACTACAATGGGCCATAGTTCCCCACCTCTGTTCTAGACACAAGGATGAAAATAAGGAAGCTCTTATGTTGTTCTAATTATATCAGGGGTTCCCAACCTGGGCTGCTCGCATCCCCTAGGGGTGCAAGACGATATTCCAGGTGGTGCAAGAAAAGTCCAGGTAAATAATAGGATAATGGCTATATGTTGGCATTTTTTTTTCTTTTGCAATGGACTAACTTTGTTTTCATTTTAGAGTTAAGTATTGTTATTTAGTGGCCATCACATACATAGCTGAAAAGATTCAATCCTACCATATATTTAATAATTAAATAATTCAATCCTACTGTATATTTATCATATATTTCAGGGGGTGTGAGGTTCGAGTGAAATTTCTTTAGGGGTGCGGGGTGAAAAAAAGGTTGGGAACCACTGAATTATACCATGCCTTACAAGTAATACTTCAGTCAGTATTTCTGCTTGTACTTCTATTGTACATGCTTTGAAAAAGAGCCTGATGAACAAAAGGAATTTTTCAGTCCTGGTTAACATCCTTAGTTGGAAAAATAGCTAGGATGGTTTATTGTTTTACAGTCTAATCTTTGGTGAATTTAAATTTATGCTTTTTTAAAAAAAAATGATTAGAGAAGATTTTAACATTTGAGATGGAAATGAATGTCATATATTTCATGTTTAAATGTTACTCTTAATAAAAAGATTATGTATACATCACATCTATGAAAAATATATTGTTCCCTCCCCACAATCTGCTTGTTTTACTTTGGTGCAGATTTTGGTGCAGATTCTGGGAGATTGAAAATACAACTGAATATTTTAATTCACACTGATGGGATTGGGAGTTAAAGCTTTAGGAAACCAGTTTCCTAAATATTATTAAAATATTTCAAGGTTGATAGCATGAGGCCTCACAGTAACATTGTCCTCATGGGCATTTTTTCTGCCCTTTTCCAGGAATTTTGCTACATCTGATTTTTTAAATCCTTCTTGAGTAAGCTATGCCATTTCTCAAACTTAAAAGGTACATTTACTTTACAGATTTTTTTCTTCCTTTTTGGAATAACTGTATGTCTGTACATTAGCACCGAATCACTATCAATAAGCTTGTGGGAGAAAGTAGCGGCTCGGTTTAAAAGTATTTTAAATATGACATTAATTCCTTTTTTAAGAATATTCTTCATGGATTATAAGTATATATAATATACTTATAAGATATATAACTATATCAAAACAACATGCCATTATATGAAATACCATCTAATGAAGCTGCCAGACTTACCTGACAAATCCCAAATTCATGGGTTAATTAGAACCAAAATGGAGATGCCAATAGGGACTCCATCCAGTTGCATTAAGCAAGGTTACTGAAACAAAGAAATTTATCATTCTGAAACTTGTTAATTGCTCCTGCTTTTCTGTTTGGAAAAGGGAGTCTGTAGGTCTGGGCCAGCTGCCCTTGGGGACCAATCTGTTAACTTACTGTCACCTTCTCTTGAGATACCATCTTCTTGTAACACTGAGCAATAAAATTGCAATTGTAAGTCTTTTGAAGCATACAGCTAAAGACACTCTGTTTGTTTACACTGAAAGAATTCACAAGAAAACTAAATTAAGTAGAACATGAGGATGCTTAAGGTACAAAGAATAAGATGGGTCAGTTACTTGTTTTATTAAATTCACTTTCTCTTCCTTTATTGCTAACTTCCTCAACCTGGTGCCTGACCCATTTGGTGGGCACCAATTTGGGTAGCCTGTGTTTTTTTTTTTTTTTTTAATAAGATCACTGAGAAGCATTATCAAACTCAAGGGTCCTGTGGCATATCTTAAAGGCAAACCAATTTTGTTTTAAGTCTCCACCTCCATTGTATCAGGTGGGTGCAGCATAACCTTGCTCCAGAGGTTTTATAGTATAAGGATGCAAAGTTGGAGGATAAGGGAAAAGGGAAGGAAATGGCAGATTTGCTTTGTGGGCCAGGATCAAAAGACTAGCCCTACTAACTCTTTAAGAAACGTTATGGTACCTTCAGATATCTTGAAGTTAGATGCTGAGGCAGCAATGATGAGACCATTTGTTTCTGTAGTCCAGAACATATGCTGATTAATTCTGAAATTAACTAGATCACATGGTATTTTTCAAAGACTAACAACTTTATATGTCCGTAATAGATTTACTGAGAGTAGGGGCTATTGATATCAATACATTTCAAATAAGACTTGAAACAGGCGGCTCTTTGATTGAGTTCACAGTCTGCAAAATGCTAGCAAAATTTCTGACTAGCTAAGGAATTCCGGGAGATGAAGTCCACAAATCTTAAAGTTGCCAAGTTTGGAGATTCCTATGCTTGTGTATTTGAAACAAAGGCAATGTTTCAACTATCCATTTCAAGTGCTTTCAATGAATTCAGGGTCCTGCAGGGAATGGATTTATAGGGTAGAAATGTACAAAGTGCAGCATGTGGGAGCAACGTAATTTAATGTCGGAATATTTTTTTTTCCTCCCTTTGTTATAGAGGTTTCTCTAAAGATCTGGTATTGTTTTAGATTCTTCAGGACAACTCCTTTCCCGCTCTCTTTCCTGAGCCAGTTCAAGCCACGTTTTATGCTGAAGTTTTCAAATATTGGAATATGCTAGAGCAGTGTCTGTGGAGATTCTCAGTCATCCAGGTCATGGTTGTCCCGAGAGTGGGGTGCTACTGGTTCGGCCCGGTTCCATAGAACCCGTAGCTGCAAAGAGCAGCTGACACTGAATCAGTTCAGTGTTTGGCCCATCTGCCTGCCCAGGCTCTAGCCTGTCTTTTATTCCTTGCTTTTCTCTCCTCAGCTTCTTTGTGTGGCACAGCTGAGGTTGAAAAAGCAGGAAACAAGAGGATTTTTAAATGCTGTGCACCCAAGCGCAGCGCTTGTCAGCTGTCCAGGCAGCACAGCTGATGATTTCTTGCAAACGCTGCACACACGATTGTCCCCAGTTCGGAGAACCATCAAATCGCTCCATTGGCTGGCCACGCTCCTCCCCACCCACTCACTCCTTACCTGGCATGCAAGCAATCCAACTTGCCTGGTGTCATAATTTGCTATTTTTCCATTTTTTTCCTGACCATCAGCTGTTCTGCTCTGCCAGGAGATTTAGATTAGCTAGAAAGCAGGAAATCCTTGGATTTCTTGCTTTCTAAGCTAATCTAAAAGCAGAGCTGAACCTTCCTTAGGACTGAAGCTTTTCAGTGCAGACTCAGGTAGCCAACTGCAGAGAGATAGATCTCTAAGTTAATCTGTGATTCTATGAGCAATTCAATCTGCCTGCTTGCTTTGCCTGCTTTTGAGTTTACTTAAAGAAGCTGTAAAACTACCCCAAGAATGATCTAGAGAGAAAGCAAAACATTCCAGAGATCTCTATAACTTTTCATTTCCAAATAGGTAATCTTTGCTCATCCCTATCGGAAGCCAATTTTCGAGACCCAGGTTACCTTCTGGTCAATGGGTATCTAATTACTGGCATGCTCACCATTTTGTGAATAGGCTGTCCCTCCCAGTAGCCATTTTATGAATGCCCATAGTTACCCTATGCTCTTTAGTATTCCAGTTCTTCCCTCCAAAATTGCCTATCACTGCCATAGAGATGGAATGTAGATTCAAATACATACACAGGTAGTCTTTTGACTTATGACAATGGTTGGGACCACAATTTCCATTGCAAAGCAAAGCAGTGGAAATGTTTGGTTGTTAAGTGACTTAAATTTACAACCTTTTTTTTTTTTGCAGCAATTGTTAACTGAATTACAGCAAATCTGGCTTCCACCATTGACATTGTTTGTTGGAAGCTGGCTGGGATGATCACAAGTGGTGGTTATGTGACCCCTTCATAAATGCATGCTAGTTGCCAAGTATCCAAATTTTGATCCCACAATTGTGGGAATGCTGTGACAATTGTAAGTGTGAGGAAAAATCAGCAGTCTTTTTTTTTTTCCAGTGTTGTTGTAACTTTGAGTGGATGTTAAACAAAAAGTTGTAATTTGAGGACTACCTGTAATACTGTCTTTTCCAACATGTTATCTTTCAGATAGATATTCAGTACATAAAACCTTCAGCAAAAACCTCCTAAAACCACAAGTGATTAAAATTCCACTTTTCGTCCAAGATCACCCACAGTGTAAAGAAACTGAGCTTGCAATAAAATATATTATTTGATGGTAGGTACATGTGCATGCAAAGCTCTTGCACTTTAAAAATAGATTTTCACCTCAAAGTTTAGCAAATGCTTGCCACTTTTTGTATTTATCTCAAGGCCAAGAAATGCATTATCAATGATATTTCTGGTTATGGAACTAAAAAACACAATAAACCTTGCAAATAAGTAGAATTGAGAACAAAAGTTCTGACTTTTTCAAACTCACCCCACCTATCCCCTTTTTTTGGGGGGATGGGGGTGGTTAAAGCTATAGGAGAAAGACACAAGAATCAAAATTATTTTTACCTTTCACATTTTTATATATTTGAAGCTTTATACTATCCATAAATTCAGTTCTCTGTGGATTAGCCTGCACTTTTTCCTCAAATGAATGAAATACTGGATTGTTTCTGTTCACATCCTGAACAGCGTTCTGGCAAATACATAAGTTAAGAATATTTGTGCTAGAACAGCTTTGGCAGTCACATCTCCACTGAACCATAAATTACAAGATAACAGCACGCTATATATTGCATTTAGTTAACAATGGCTTAAATGATAATTATCTGTTATGAATAGATAAGAACCTAGAAACACTGTATGAAAACGTTGGGATGTAAGTTAGATTACCCTGCCTACGTTACATTTTTAAAAAAAGTAAGAGTAAAACAGAGCTCCTTCAAATAAACACATTCTCATTGTTGTATAGCAGATTTGATATTTCTATTAGCTCCATGTTGGAAAGAAAAAAAACATCGATTCTGTATTAGTTGATTTGTTCCATCACATTCCTACTGTGTATGATTGCCATTTTATTTGCATGGAGGCGTCCCTCCTGCTGGTTTTAATATTTTAAATCTGTGGCCCATAGAGGAAAGACTAGATATTCTTCTGCAAAGCTTATAATTTTCCAAAGAAAGCAATGGAGGGATCATATACCACCCAAATCACAGAAGGTGGATTAACATTCCCAGATTTTTCAAAATAAGCAAGTGGAACAAATCACTAGTATTCCTTAACCAAACTCCTGAGGAACCTTTTTAAAATACATATATATTTTAGGCTGGTATTTTGCTCATTTTGTTGAGAAATGAAATTCTGTTGACATTAAGTGTCCATAAAGCTGAATTCATAGATATCAATCTAGATCAAGAAGGTTAAAAATCAGGGCTGTGCATATTTTGAAAATGATTTTGAAGAAGTACTGTGATTGGCTTATGAATGGGCACAGTGTTTTTCTGCTATTCGTTAAAGTAGCCATTCTTTTTCCAGGCTTCACCAGTTATCTGAAAAAGAGGCTATTGCTTTCATAGTTGTATTAACTTTAATGAGGAATTAAAGTTAATTCATGAGTCCGAGAGTTAAAGTCAATGAAGCTGTGAAAGCACTGGCAATTTTTTTCCCCCAAGCTCCCTGGAAAAAAGAAAGGAAGAACCTAGAAAGCTCTACTCAAATCATCCAATGCTCCCCTGAATCACTTTTGATCAGGTATTCTAGATTATAAGGAGTCAAAAAGATATGAAATAGCGGCTTCATATTGGCCATAGATTATGGTAGAAAAGCAGACTCTCCGTTGATCAATATTGGGATTTTAGATTGGGCCTATTTGGGGGAATTAAAACCAGAAGATATCATGTTATTTATCAATTTATTTAACTTCCAAGCAAATAGTGTTAAAGATACAAATCCTTATGAATGTCTTACTGGGCAAAACAAAGGGAGATGAAGGATAGAAAGTGTGAAATTGTGGAAAGTTAAATTTAGATATATATTCAGTGCCCTTATATCCTTTGTTTGCAAAAAAAAAAAAAAACAAAACTATAGCAGAAAGATATCTAATCTATCTATTCTTCATCTCCAGAGGTCAATTAGACAAATAAAGATGCCAGGAGCAGCTGCAGATTTCTTCTGAATCAAATTCCAACTTTTTAAATAGTTTGTGTGAGAAAAGCCCCATGCCCAAGGATCCCTTATTCCTAAAAATATCAGAGTTAAGTGTATTCAGACATAAACTATAACCCAATTCTCAACCAGATCTTAAGAGTAGAGGAATACTTAAGCACAGCCTTTTCAAAACACTTTCTGCATTTTTTTACTAGGTTTCAATCAAGAAATATATTCCTGATTTAAAGTGCTACAACATAGTTTTCCCATTAATTGATGACAAAGTAATAGGACTCTGATTACAAAGCGTACTTCAGTCATCTTTCTTAAGGACTGAAATAATAATAACCTAATTTCCCTAGCTTTTAGGAGCTAGAGGACTGAAAAATTCTGTCATATCAAAAGTGATTATTATTTTTAAAAAGGCAACTGAACTGATTTTTTGGAGGAAGAAGATAAAAGACCTTTCACTTCCAATCCCGGAAGCTTCATCAATGTATACAACTGATGAAGCTTTCAGGATAGGAAATGAAAGGTCTTTTTTCTTCTTCTTCCTCAAAAAAAACAGTCCAGTTGCATTTAAAAAAAAAAAAAAACTTGATACAATTATGACCTGGATAACTTAGAATCTTCATAGAAAATCCTGTCAATTCATTTCCCCAATAAAAGGTATATATCTAGAAGTTCCATCAATTATATTTTATTAGAAGAGGCCTTTAGGTCAACATATTCAGCAAGGATGTCTGCATTGAGGAAGAATTATTTTGATGCAAGCTGACATCCCAAATCATCAGATCAGAGCTTGCATGGAAGCACAGCTCATACAATTGTACACATGCAGGTTGTATATTCGGAGAGTGAGGTGGCCTCAATCTTGTTAGCCTTTTGCAAGGCATTATAGACCTGGCTGTTCTGCTGGGCATTTTGGGTCAGGGGATAGATTAGTTTTGCTGATCTTGGTGTTGAGTGGGGTTAATGGTTTTCTGGATGAGAGGGATTGTTTGATGAAGTTGTTTGTGTTATTGTTGCAAGTCACCTGAAGTCACATGTGTGAGATGGGCAGCAATATTAAATAAATAAATAAATAAATCAGACTGCTGAACTGCATTGCCACTTGTTTGATGAAACATCATAGCCATAACTAAATGAGGCAGAGACTATCTGTGCCATGCACTTGGTTCACAAACTATTGTGTAATACCCAGGTAATAGAATTTCCAAAGGAGTTATTGGGATAGATGTATGGAAGGAGAGAGAAGCAATATTTAGTCTTATCTTTTTACTGTATTCCCATAAAATGCTCCACAGTTTTTTTCCAGATATCAAAGAGGGCAACAACAACAACAAAAAGCCTTGCCATAGTGCCCTAAAAATGCATATAATAAAGTATTTGTCATTCTTTTAGACTGCACAAGGTCTTCCAGACCATGGAAAGATACTACTTCATAACTTGCTGCTTTGCTTTTTGTTTTTAATCATCTTGCTATTGATCCAAAAGTGCTCTGTTAAGTCAGGAAACTATCTTCAACTCTAGAGGCTCATGTTCCATTCAACCTTTATATCTCCCAGTGGAAATTATGGTTTTTGCCCAATCTGAGTGAAGCACATTTTTCTTGCTTTCCCACCCTCTGTTCACAGTACTACAAACCCATCCTTTCCTTTCCTTTCCTTTCCTTTCCTTTCCTTTCCTTTCCTTTCTTTTCCTTTAAAAAATCTTTGTTGAAATTTAGGAAACTTGCTCTGTTTTCATGTAGCTAAACTGTCAGTTTTTCCCTGTTACAGTTTCCATGAATTTCAAGAGAGGAGGGAAAGAACAATCTGTTCCCTATTGTTTTGAATACTGTGGCGTTCGGAAAAGACTGAGCTAAAGTCTTCACTCCAGTCCGTGTTTCCAGTGGGAACACGGACCATTCCTATTAGCTGATGCCGTTTGATAGCTGGCTATAAAAGGGAGCTGTCAAGTGGCATCAGCTGTTGTCCGCCAGCTGGCTGCCTTGTTAGTGTGGCAGCTGCGGTAACCCTTTATTGTTACAATAAAGAAAAAAGCTGAAGTTCGCTCTGTGTTTGCCTCAGGTTGTTCCGCCACTCTCCAACACTGGCGATGAGGACGGGTTACATATAAGAGGCATCCAGGCAAAGAATCACTGAGCGAAGTCACTACAAAAAGAGCCAAAGTCACTACCGAGCTGAATGTCACTTTAAGAGCTATTGTCACTATTCGCGAGCATGAATTTCAACTTTCCTTGAAAGATCTGGCACCGCTGAGTCGAGATGACTTCGAATCCTGCACTCCCACCTTTCAGACCGACAGCGGAAACATGGGAGTCCTACAGAAACCGATTTGACTATTTCCTAGATGCCATAGACTTTGCTGACATTTCCAACCATAGGAAAAAGTCCTACTTTTTATAGTTTTTGCAGAGCCACAGTATTTGACACTGCTACGGCATTATTGACTCCATGTTCAATTAAGACTGTTCCATGGGAAGAATTGCAAGAAATTATTTCCAACCACTATTCCCCTAAGCCATCCCGAATTGCCAGGCATCATGCTTTTAGGAGACAAATTCAGGCTGAGGGAGAGACTATTAGTGGCTGCCCTACGAACAGCTGCCTTGCACTGTGGGTTTAGAGACTATCTGGAAGACATGCTATTAGACAAACTAGTTTGTGGAGTCAGGGATTTAAGGCTACAAAGGCATTTATTGGCTAAAGGGGATTTAACCCTTAAATTAGCAATTGAAAAGTCTCAAGCTGCTGAACTATCAGCACTTTCAGCAGCAAAAATTCAAGGAAATCCAATTAGTCAGAGCAGCTCAGCCATCCATTACGATGAAGCCTCCTCAGAAGAAGGCTATGAAGAGGCTAATGATGTAAATCGCCTCAGGCAGCAAAGAACCAGTCAAGGGGAGAACAGGCCAAACCCCAATCTACCTCCACGGTCTCAGCCCATTTGTCTAAGCTGTGGAGGAAACCACCTCAGGGCATCCTGTAAGTTCAAGAATGCCATTTGTCTAAAATGCCAGAGGAAGAGTCATTTAGTCAGGATCTGTCAAGCAGGAAAGACTTTTGCCCAAAAGCCTCAGACAACCCATCATTTCCAAAAACAAGTTGAAGACTGTTTTACCTGCTATCAAGCCAAGCTGACAAACAAAGGCTCTAACAAAATCAGTGTTTTTGTTTCTATAGAAGGAAAACTTTGCAGGATGGAGGTTGACACAGGTTCAGCACTTTCCATCATCTCATGGAGCACCTTGAAACAACTACTTCCCAGAATGACTAAGAAGAAGCTTCGCGGCTGCCAGTTAACCCTATGTGACTACGAAGGCAGAACCATCCCAGTCATCGGAAAAGGCAAGTTTTTTGTACAATTCCAAAAATTTAAAGGTCACTTGCCTTTAGTAGTAGTAGGATGGTGCCCTCCCTAGCCTGTTGGGATTAGACTGGTTCCATGCCCTTGGCCTCCATATAAGCGGAATCCACTCTATTACAAATGCTGAAGTGGACACCTTGTTTAATGACTATGCTGATGTGTTCAGCGAGGGGCTGGGTTGTTATTCAGGAACCCCAATATCTTTCAACTTGGACCCTCAGGCAGTACTAATCCATTTAAAGCCTCGAAGGGTACCATTTGCAATCCGCCCCAACTTAGACATTGAACTGGACAAATTAATTAAGCAGGGCGTATTAGAGCCTGTGGACTTCGCAAAATGGGAAACCCCAATAGTGACACACCTAAAGAAAGATGGTAGCGTAAGAATCTGTGCGGATTACAAGAAGTCATTGAATAAATATTTCCAAATCAGCGCCTATCCAGTCCCTGTTATCCAGCACCTACTACATTCCTTTGAGTCAGGAACCATTTTCGCGAAATTAGACATGTCACAGGCCTATCAACAATTCCCTGTTGATGACACAGCTGCTGAACTACAAACTATTGTAACACACAGGGGCGCTTTCAAATGTAGGCACTTCCAATTTGGCATAAGTGTGGCCCCAGGAATTTTCCAATCTTTCATGGAAAGACTTCTTCAAGGATTACCGGGTGTAATCCCGTATTTTGATGATATTTTAATATCTGCCCTTGACAAGCCTCAGTTACTGCAAAGAGTCAGAGCAGTCCTCGATCGTTTCAGAAAGCATGGTCTTTAGTTAAAAAAAGACAAGTGCACTATTGCCACCCCACAGGTAGAATTTTTGGGATACAGAATTGACACCTCTGGTATTCACCCAATCGAATCCAAAGTAAGGGCACCCACTCCAACTAACAAAATCAGCTCCAGGCCTTTTTAGGACTTCTTAACTTTTACTCTTCTTTTTTGCAACATAAAGCTTCTGTTGTGGAGCCTCTGCACAGACTCTTGGATAAGCAGTCCCCCTGGCACTGGGGACCTAGGGAAGCCCATGCCTTCCATGCTGTCAAATCATTACTTACATTCAGTGCTTTTCCTGATCAAATTTAATTGACATTTACCTTTACTTTTAGCAGCAGATGCTTCTCCTTTTGGTATAGGTGCTGTTTTAAGTCATAGACTGCCTAACAGCTCTGAGGCACCCATTGCCTTTTTCTCCAGAACTTTTTCCCCAGCTGAGTGCAACTACAGCCAAATTGACAAGGAGGCTTTGGCTGCAGTTGCTTCTGTCAAAAAATTCCATGAGTTTCTATATGGACACTATTTCGATTTGATTACGGATCACAAGAGTCTGTTAGGCCTTCTGTCAGGCGAAAGACAAACTTCTCAGATTTTGTCTCCAAGGATGACCAGGTGGACTTTATTTCTGGCTGCCTATTCCTATATACTGATTCATCGACCTGGCAAGAGTCTATGCCACACTGATGCTCTTAGTCGCTGCCCCCTACCTGTTCCTGTGGAGGATCCTGCACCAACTAATGCTGTTTTCCAGATCAATGATCTCAAACTTCCCATCACTGCCCTTGATATTGCTGCCTACTCTGCCAAGGATAAGATAATCACCCAAGTTCTTGACTGGGTGGGAAGGGGGTGGCCGGCGATTCCTTACACCCCCGAATTCGTGCCTTTCAAAACTCGCCAGCAAGAAATATCTTCTTTGCAAGGCTGTCTACTTTGGGGGACTAGGGTAGTGATCCCTTCCAAGTTGCAAGACTCAGTTTTAAAAGTTCTGCATGAGGGCCATCCTGGCATTGTCAGGATGAAGGCCCTAGCTCACAGTTATGTATGGTGGCCAGGCATGGATGGTCAGATTACAAGTTGGGTGAATGCTTGTCAGCCATGCCAAGCTACCAGACCTGCTCCATGCGCATCCACTCCAGGAAGGTGGGAAGATTCTGCGGCCCTTTGGTCCTGGGTGCATAGTGATCTGGCTGGCCCCATTCATGGTGATAGTCGATTCTTTTTCTAAATTGCTAGAGCTGACCTTGATGACCACCACAATTTCAGAAGCTGTCACTAAGACTCTATCCAGGATATTTGCTACCCATGGCCTTCCTGACACCATCGTGTCTGATAACGGCCCCCAGTTTACTTCCTGTGAGTTTGAGGTTTTCCTAGCCAACCTAGGAATAAGGCGCACATTTACAGCTCCTTTTCATCCTGCCAGTAATGGCCTGGCTGAAAGAGCAGTCAGATCAGTTAAGGAGGCCCTGGCAAGGTTTGGGCCCATAGATTGGCACTCTAGGCTCACTAAGTATCTCCTGACCCAGCACACAACTGCCTGTGCCACTACTAATAGGACTCCAGCTGAACTTCTCATGGGTAGATGCCTGAGGACCACCCTAGACAGACTCCATCTGCATTACGTCCCAGTCATGCCCCTTGGGTCAAATAGCCAGGCAAGAGAGTTTGCTGAGAATGACCAGGTCTATGCCCGGAACTATACGGGACACCTCTTATGGATGCCTGGGCAGATTGTGGCGGTAACTGGTCCTAAGTCTTACAGGGTCCAACTGCAAGACGGGTGCATCTGGCGCTGCCATATTGATCAACTTAGAAGGCATTGGAGTTCGTCTGCAGATGGCCCTCAAGATGTTCCTGCAACAGAGAAACCGCCGGTGCCCAAAGAAACTTCCCATGGGTATGACAGAAACGCAAGCCTACCTGAACAGCCATCTGTCCCTCGCCCAGAGACACCTGAAGCCGAGATGTCAGCTTCGTCAGCACCAGAAGTTGCCCAACAAGCAGAGAAGTTCCTTCCAGCAGCAGCTTCATCAGGACTTAGAGTTCTGGCCACCTGCGCAAGTGCCCGAACTATCTTAAAGACTACGCATGCTCTGTTCTGGGGGAAAGAAGTGTGGCACTTGGAAAAGACTGAGCTGAAGTCTTCACTCTGGTCTGTGTTTCCAGTGGGAACATGGACCGTTCCTATTGGCTGATGCCATTTGACAGCCGGCTATAAAAGGGAGCTGTCAAGCAGCATCAGCTGTTGTCGGCCAGCTGGCTGCCTTGTTAGCGTGACAGCCACGGCAACCCTTTATTGTAACAGTAAAGTAAAAGCTGAAGTTTGCTGTGTTTGCCTCAGGTTATTCCGCTGCTCCACAACAAATACTGTACCATCACAGCTATAATAATATTACAAGCAGAAAAGAGAGGCAGGGTTTGTATTAGTATCAAAGAGTATAATATGGAAAGGAGGTATGAAGGCACCCATATGAGCAAAAATCTCTTGAAAAGGAAATGGAGGGAAAAGAAAGAAAAGAAGGGGAAAGGAAAAAAATAAAGAAAGGTAAGACAAGTTGGAAGGGACCTTGGAGGTCTCCTCATCCAAGCCACTGCTCAAGCAGGAGACCCTAAACCCTATACCACCATAGCTACCAAACTACCAAGGCTTACTTTCCCTGCCTGGATGGCCAAAGCAAGAAACAGAAGAATAACCAATCCAATCTCACAGGATACATAATCTGTCTGAGTACCAGCCTGAATCCCATATGAAGCAATTATACTCAGTGGTGGGATTCAAAATTTTTTTACTACCTGTTCTGTGGGCATGGCTTTGTGGGCATGGCAGGGGAAGGATAATGCAAAATCTTCATTTCCACCACACTCCAGGGGAAGGATACTGTAAAATTCCCATTCCCTCCGCACCCCACTAACCTGCTTTCCAGCTCTGCTCTCCTGTGCAGGGTAACCAAAGAAGACCCACCCAAACAGCTGGGACTCAGGAAGCAGAGAATAGATGAGGGCATGGCCAGTCAGAGGTGATATTTGCCGGTTCTCCGAACTATTCAAAATTTCCACTATTGGTTCTCCAGAACTGATCAGAACCTGTTGAATATCATCTCTGATTATACTCCATACTGGAATTTCTGGGTCATTTTAAGAAATAGCCAGGCACAATATGGGAGACCCAAAATTTAATCTGCAATGCATATTTACATATGTTTCTGAATCTCCAACATTTCCCCCTCACCCCCTCACCTCCTCACCCCCTCTGTTTTCAGTCTGGTCCTTTCCTTTCTGTTAATGTGTGGGTCAGTAGATGGCTAAGGTTAATAGTTGCTTACATCCTTCAAACTCACAGAAGCATCCAAGGCTCACAGCATGCCATTTACAAGGGCAATAAAGTTTTACATGCATTTAGAGGAGAAGTGGTGTGAGTGAAGCGTAATACAAAGAGCCATCAAGGTAAATGGGTGAGAAGGAAATTGCCTAAATTTGGTATGATCTGAATTACTCTGTGAGATAAAGCTGTACATTATCAACAAACCCTTTTTAACACATGACTGTGGTGTTTTGGCACTCTCCTAATCTGGGCTGCTGAATATAAGGTCTTTTTATGCTATAGGATGCCCAATGTCAGGATTAGGAATAGACAATATAGTTGACATCAATTACAGCATTACACACAACATAAAGTTTAACAACTCGAAATGGCTTTTCATGACTGTTTTAAACAACCTGGGAGGAATTTCTAACCTCTTAAAAATTACAAGCTTTTAACAGGAGAGCAGGAACTGATGCTAAATCTGAAAATATTTTGCTTTCCGCCTTTAGCTCTATGCATGCACGAAGGTATAAATAAATGTATGTAAGCTGAATTGCCCTGAAATAGGAAAATTCTCATTCTGGGCTGAGTAGGAAGGATTTCATACCTGAGCACCTGTACCATCCTTCAGATTGGCAAGGCAGCTGCTTATCACACATTAGGTGTTATTGTGATAAGTTATGTGATAGAACCAGGGATAAAATGGCCATCTGGATAACTTCTCTGAAAGAAATAGGGTTAAGTTACATGAGGAGGAGACCAAACAGTTTCTTGACCTTTCTCTTTTTACCATTACATCTTTTCCCAACTCCATTGAGTGAGATGGATGGTGAAAGTGAAATCTAGATGTGGCCATTGTTCTCTACTGAAGGGTGTAAAACAGAGGCCCTTGGGGGCACCAGATAAAATCCAGGCCTTCTGTCTGATGTGTCTGCTTAGTGGAGGCCCAGACAAAGCAAGAGCCAACAAGGAGTTATTCTCATTCTATTCGCAATGGTCCTTGCCAGTCAAAGCTGAGGTCATAGGAAGGACAGCCTGAGGGAGCTTCCTTGTCTTGCAGCTGTGACTTTTAGGGGGCTCTGGAGAAGTAAATGGTTCAGTTTCTAACCCTTTATCTAAATAATCTGATAACCTAGATTTGCATTAGAAGTGTTTTCCTTTTCAAATTCTCAGTGACAGGCTGGCTTGCCGTTCCTGGTACACAGGAGGACGGTTCAAGAATTCTGTTTACCTCAAAGCCAATGACTTAACAGGCTGATCTTTTAATGAACAACAACAAATTTTGTGGTTGTTTATTTCTCAATGGAGTTTGTTTTAGGAGAGCTGTCTGTGTCTGTACAAATAGGGACAGCATGGAGAATTTCAGTTGAAAAGACACAGGTTTGTGTGTTTCACCCCATTTGCTGGTATAGTGTCTTGACACTGAACTTGTTAGGGTGCTGTTAGGAATATAAGTCACCTAACAGTTATTTGGGTTGGAAATATATAAACAGGATAGACATTTTAATACTGTATCCTTAAGAGAATCCTAAAACTGTAATTGGGTGTGGTTTCTCAAACGGCCATAAGATGGAGCCAGAAACCTGGATTGTTTAGTCTCAGAAGAGAGTGTGAGTGAGTCTCTGTTTCCTTCTGTTGGAGATTATTGCCATTCCTTCTAATTGACTGTTATTCTTGGATTCAATGGAAGCCCGTTACTGAACTGTTTTTGATACTGGACTTTGATATTTGGATTATCCCTGAAATGAACACTGACTGCCTTACCTGTGAATGACTTTGAACTGTTTGAACTTTGCTTAACCATTTACTGGAAGTACATAGTACATTTTACTGTACAGTGTATCTGTGTGCTGTTTGTGTATTATTCTTCACCACTCTCAATACATCTCCCTGTATGAACTCATTCTCTTAACAGGAATTACCTCAACAGGCACTTTCTATTCGTCATAAAAAAATAGCATTCAGATTAACTCTTGGTTTTGTGGAACTCAAAATAAAGCTGAATCAAATAAGCTCTTTGAGAGAAAGCTGCTATTTAAAAAGTTATATTTTATAAAGTTGCATATTTGTTATAAAAACCACTATGAAAAATATCAAAACAACTTCTACTTCACATACATATTCAGTGATATGTAAAGTGTAAAGTGGCTTTTTTCCTTACTGCTGATAATTGAAGATGGAGGGAGATAAAAGTGAAAGGTGGTCTTAAAGCTACTGAATGAATTTAGGCCTAAAATGTGACTTGAACTTGGAACTTCTGCATTTATTGCTTGTAATTAGGATGAACTCTTATCATTCAGCTTTGTTTTCTTATGTAAGAAATGTTGTTTAGGACTATGGCACATTGTAAATTATATGTAATCTTCAAAATCTTCAAACTACATAGATGAACTACAGCTCTTCTGGATATCCTTCTCACTTGCCATATTCCACCTAAACAGATATCCTTGTAAATACTTGCCAAATATATTCAACACAAGAAGTAGTGTAGTAAGTTTATTTGATTTAAAGAAATGTCTGAATACAAATTATCTTACTTTTTTCCAACAATTACCAAAATTAACCTAGACTTCAGCAATTATTTGGTTTTGTAAAGCAACATTATCATAAAGGTTTTAAATGATGTTATCCTAAAAAAATGACACTATGTTAACATGATTATGTATATATCTATCCGACATATACAAGTCTCAATTTCTGAGTGCCCTCTGGCCATGAAAATCTATTTTGGGTCACAAAATCAGTTTTATATACTTTGGATATTAACAAGGGAATAGAAGTTCTGAAAATTAAAAGTAGTCCATAGGGTTGGATGGAGTTCGGAGGGACTCAGAGTCAAGCTAGGTTTGATTTGGGGGTCTATTACTATCTCTCAGGCAAACCATGTAATAATGGTTTATTGCAGTCAGGATAAAATTGAAAGATGTGCTCCACATCTCATACTATTAGAGAAAATATGTGATGTAAATGCAACAAACATCTGAACCTTGGCACCTGTGAAGCTAAAATAGGCTGGAGTTTTGAGTAAAGGGTCCTTTTTAACATGAACATTATGACAATATTTTGACACATTCAGATGACGCTTCCATCCTGTATTGAGCAGGACATGATTTCTTTCCTTTACACATATTTTGAGGGACTAGAGATGCTCTGTTTAAGCAGAAGATAAACTCTGAAGGTATGGATGCTCTATAATCTCAGTTTCTGTTAAATGTTTGGTGGATGATAGTTTCATTCTCCTTTTCAATTCTTTGCAAAAAATCTGAACACTTGAATTGATATGTTTATTTTATTCATTGCTGTATACTTCATTGAAAAATCAAATGGGAGTTCTGGAACTTCAGAATTTGAAAATACTGTATCTCCATTTTTTAAATGGAGTAACTGTGTAATTGAACTCTACCTGTCTGTTTTTGCTTAGACTTTGCCATGGCTCGTGTCCTGTAGAATGACATTCCTCCTGAAATACAGGAAGACCTGTCTCTTTTCCCAGACGTTGGACTAAGCCCCTTGTGAGTTCTGCTGTTGACTGGATTTGACATCTTGTTTTTTATCTGATCTTATTTACTTGTAGTCCTCAACCTATGATCACAATTGAGCCAAAAATTTCTATTGTTAAGCAAGACAGTTGTTAAGTGAGTTTTACCCCCCATTTTATGACCTTTCTTGCCAAGTTGTTAAGTGCATCATTGCAATTGTTAAGTTAGTAAGATGATTCTGGCTTCCTCATTGACTTTGCTTATCAGAAGGTCACAAAAGTTGATCACATGACTTTGGGACTCGGTAAAAGTCATAAATATGAGTCAATTGTCAAGCATCTGAATTTTGATCACATGACAATGGGGATGTTATAACAGTTGTAATTGTGAAAAATGGTCATAAATCACTTTTTTCAGTGCCATTGTAACTTTGAATGGTCACTAAATGAACTGTTGTAAGTTGGAAATCGAGGACTACCTGTATATATTTTTTTCAAGGGGGTGGTGGTTGTGTTTTTAAATTGTGTTTCATTTTCTTTGTTATGTTGTGAGCTGCTCAGAGTCATTTGGAGTTGGTGATGTTAATTTAATTATACAGGTATTTTGAAATGCAAGCAAAGAAAAAGGGAATAGGGCAACCTGTGTAAATCATTTGTATGCATGTTCACAATCATGTCTGCACTGGTCTTTTTTTCTCCTAAAAGAAGAAAGAGAACCAAACGTATCTCTCATAGTCCATCTACTTTGGTGGAAGGCTAGTATGGTACATTTGGAATAAATATAAACATTAAAACATATTTCTTTCACATGTTGCAAGAAAGACAGGCATAAAAATATTCACAGGAGAGATGGAGATTTGCCTTTTTAAGAAAATGTGGGATAAAAATGCTGCAAAAATAATGTGTCTTTTGTTTTTGGTCTTCATGTTTCTGTCAATTAGAAGTATGCTAATACAGTAGTAAGTCTGAGGCTTAAATTCACAAGCGTCAGGAAATTTAAAAGTTAAATCTCCCCTTGGTAAACCTAATTTTGCCCCCACTGGGCATATAACTTTTTATGATGCAGGGGAGTCTTTCATGATGGGATCATGTAACCAGTGGCATTCTGTGAGTGGCATGAAATAGGTGTGAGGCTTGCTGCAGAGGTTAAAGAAATGTCAGGGTTCTAAGGCACTCTTCATTCGGCCCTGCAAAAAGGGTGATTTTAATTGGAAGCTGAGGAGCCTTATTCAAAACTGATGTCAGGCAGATGGAAGTTTGACAACTGATCACATTGCATGGCTGAAATGAATACTGTGTTCCCACAGGGGTTTTCTTTTAAAACATGTTTTTTTTCTTCAAGCATCTTTGGTCTTTCCTCCTAAAGTAGCAATTGACAACTGCAAGGAGAAATATATGCCCTGCTCACTTCTTTTCTTCTGCCAACCTAGCAGTTGGAAAGCATGCAAAAATACAAGTGGAAAAATAGGGGCCACTTTGGTGGGAAGGTAACAATGTTCCGTGCACCTTTGGAATTTAGTCATACCGGCCACATGACACAGAGATGTGCTGGACACGCCCACACCCGGTTTAGCAAAGAGGGGGAAAAAGTCACGATAGGTCACGTGACATCATCGTGACGACGCAAGTTTGACACCCCTGATCTTTTCCCACTAGCAAGTGAGAATAAAGCATAACCTTTCAGGAAGCTTATGAAAGACTTTAACATTTTTATAAAATGTGTTAGTCAAACACGTTAGTCAAGTTTGCTAGCAAACTCTTGATTTCGATCAGTAGTGAGGCAGAACAAAGATTTATCTTTATCATTATGATATAAGCACATCAAATAATTTCTCTGGTATTTATTATACAGTTTGTCTTCACTGCCCAAAATTCACAATACTGCTAAATTGAATATAATATACTGTACTAAAAAAATGAAAAGTTACTATAAATTATATTTTGCACCTGAAAGTGTGGTGAATGATTAATATTGCTGCATGCAAACTACTGAATTTGTGACTAATCTGGAATTTGTGTGAAGAAACACAATGTTGTGTGACATTGTGTAAAGGAACACAACGTCACAAAGTATATTATGGGAACCCAAAATGGCATCCTTTATGAATTAGCTTACAGATAACCTATCTCAACATTTTAACCATTACAGATTTTGATGATTAAAAGTTCTTACAGATTATGTAATTTCAAAGAGAGAAAGGAAAATTGACCCAATACAAGAAAGAGTTTTAAGGAAGCCTCAGTCAGAGATGGCACTAAGGATACAATAAATGCCTTTTATTTGATTCTTTTTTCTTCCATTCAGTCATGTCCAATTTGTGGAGATTGACTGCAAGTTTTCTTGGCTAGGTTTTTCAGAAGTGATTTGCTATTGCCTCCTTCCTAAGATTAGAGAAAGTAACTAGCCCAAGGCCACCCATCTGGCTTTGTGCCTAAAATGGTACTAGAACTCACAGTCACCTGGTTTCAGGCTTGATACCTTAATCACGACACCAAACTGACCCCTAAGTCCTTTTAATTGCACACGTGTTTATTATTCTTGACATTTTGAGGAAGGAAGCAAACAAACATTGAATATATTTCCCCTGCAGGCAATAGTAAGAAATTCCAGTATGTGTACAATTACATTTACCCATTTTTGCATCAATGCCTAGCCCACTGTAGCCCTTGACATTCTCCAATCTGCAAAATTTTGCTCATCCCTGATACATAGAAATCTTTTTCAGATGAGGCCAAACAAGAAAGGATCAAAAATTTCCATCCACCTGCCATAGCACAGATTGTACACTTTCAGGTGTAAATAATAATTTCATTTTTAACCAGGCGCTCTACAAATTCAGAGTATAGCCCTGGGCTATTAAATGATCTCAAAAATCTTTGAAAGATCAAGAAAAAAAATACTTCATTTCTTTTATATTGCCATCATATTATACTCCACCAAAATGATTGGGTATTTTCAACATCGAAGAATTCATATATTACACAAGACATATATCAGATTGATTTTAGGTTAATTGAACCTTCATGTTTTGATTTGCAGATATAATTCCCTTGAATTTTGAATTATAACACATACAATAACCATATATTTCCAAAATATATGAAAACAAAATAAAAGGCTTATCATATTTTGGATGCCATGTAGTATTTAAATAAGATCCTCTAGAGGCAGGCACATACACTTTGTGGAAAAAGCTTCCACGAGAATTGTTCCATATGAAAATAGTTTACTCCAAATTCACTAATCTGATTGGCTAAGAAGCCAGCATAGGGATTGGTTCACTAGGAACCAATCCAAAGGAACCGCAAAAAAGGTGGTTAAATCAAACCAATGTCATTGGCTACAAGCCGGCAGGCAAGCTGTATATAAAGGCTGCCGCAGCTAGAGCCAGACTGTTCCGTTTATCTTTATCTGTTGCAAATAAAGACTTTTATTTTTGGAACTCAGTCTATCTCGCATTTTTCCGGATGGAACACTGGCGACGAAGGTGGGATCGTCCTAAAACGCGAGACTGTGCACGCAGCGAATTGAAACACAGGATGAAAGCGATGGCTGGAAATAATGCACCGCCCGCACCCTTCAACCCCAATGAAGAGGATTGGGAATCCTACGTAGACCGTTTCCAAATGTACTTGGAAAGTAACGAGATGGAAGAGATCTCAGACCAGCATAAGAGGGCTGTCTTCTTAACGCATTGCGGACCAACGATTTTCAAAATGTCCAAGGCATTAGCGAAGCCCAGAGACGTAAAGCAAATGACCTGGCCCAAACTCCAACGAATGTTGAAGGCTCATTACGCACCAGTGGTGTCAAATCTCATCAAACGGCACGAATTCTACCTAAGGGACCAAAAAGAAGGTGAGACCATTGCTGACTTTGTGGCAGCCCTCTGACAACTGGGAGGAGCATGTGAGTTCCTGAACTTAGACGAAGCGATGCGAGATTGAGTAATATTGGCTTTAAGAGACTCTAATTTACAAAGCAAGCTGCTAAATAAACCCAACATAACCGTAGCTGAAGCCATCGCAGAAGCCACAGCCGCAGAAGCCGTGAAAAAGTCAGCGGCCACAATGAAACAAATGAATGCGAACAACGACAAAGCGAGCCTAACTAGAGGGAAGAAACAAATTCCCACCACCACACACCACGAAGATTTTGATGAGACATCAGAATCCAGAGAGGAAGACGATGAGGTCCACCGCCTATATGCCAACAAAAAAAGGCGGGAAAAAAGAAACTGGCACCCTCGAGCCGATTGCAGATTCCTTGATGCCATCTGCAGAGCTTGTAAGAAGAGGGGACACATCGAGAAGGTCTGTAGGAATTGAAAAAATTACAGTCCTAACAGACGCAGTAACTCTCCCCCACGAGCTGAATCAAAACAAACTGAGAGAAAGTGGCAGCGAAACAAACAAGCCAGTAACCAAGAAAAGACCCATCAAACTTTCACTATCGGAAGTGCTCAGAAGGAAAGCGGAAAAAAAGTTAAAATAATCGTAAAAAACGAAGGCAGTCCCTGCGAGATGGAGGTCAATTCAGGGTCTTTCCTGTCAATGGTGTCATGGGACACAATCAAACAATTGGTCCCAAATATTAAGCTAAAAGAGCTCCAGAAACAAAAATTAACCCTGAAGGACTACCAAGGAAATCGAAACCCTGTGGTAGGTCTAGAACATTGCTGAGTCACCTACAAGCAGCATGTCAAAGTCCTGCCTCTAACAATAGGCGACTGAGACCGACCCAGCCTCCTGGGCATCAAATGGTTTGCACCATTGGGCATCGGAATGACGGGAGTGGACCGGGTGGCCACAACCGACTGGGAAGAAAACCTGATCCACGAGTTCCAGGACGTTTTTGATGGCTCCCTAGGCAGGTATCGGGGGACCCCAATTTCCTTTTGTTTAGACCCCCAGGTGGCCCCTAGAAGATTAAAGGCCAGACGAGTTCCTTTTGCATTAAAGGCAAAAATAGAGGAACAATTAAACAAATTAATTGACCAAGGGGTTTTGGAACCTGTTGACCATGCTAAATGGGAGACGCCAATAGTAACACCGGTTAAACCTGACGGGTCGGTACGCATCTGCAGAGACTACAAGGCTACCCTGAACCATGCGCTGCAACAAAGCGCATACCCGGTGCCAGTCGTACAACATTTGTTGCACTCACTAGGGGAAGGAAAAGTTTTTGCTAAACTAGATCAAGCACAAGCTTACCAACAGCTTCCAGTAGACCCTTTAACGGCTGAGGCACAGACAATAGTGACTCACAAAGGGGCATTCAAGTGTAACAGACTCCAGTTTGGAGTGAGTGTGGCCCCAGGCGTGTTCCAAAGCCTCATGGAATGCCTATTAAATGGAATAAAAGGGGTTGTACCATATTTTGACGACGTCCTAATATTGGCCAAAGATACGACCCAACTAGAAAAAAGACTAAGATGTGAACTAACAAAATTCAGAGAATCTGGCCTGAAAGTTAAAAAAGAAAAATGCTGCTTAATGACTGATCGCGTCGAATTTCTGGGCTACTTAATAGATGAAGAGGGTATACACCCTACTGAAAAAAAAGTCAAAGCCATTAAAGACACACCACAGCCAAGAAACAAAACAGAATTGCAGGCATTTTTGGGACTAATAAATTTCTATAATGTATTCCTCCCCCACAAAGCGATAATAGCGGAACCATTACACCATTTACTGGATAAAAAAACTAATTGGACTTGGGGTCATAGAGAGCAAAAAGCTTTCCAGAAAATAAAAAAATTATTAACATCAAACACCGTTCTCATCCAGTTTAGTAACACACTTCCATTGACAGTAACCTGCGACGCCTCACCGTTTGGAGTCGGTGCCATCCTGAGCCACCAATTGCCAGGTGGGAGAGAGGCACCCGTCGCTTATTACTCAAAGACTCTGTCTAAAACAGAATGTAACTATAGTCAACTAGACAGAGAAGCCTTGGCAATTGTCGCCGGAGTGAAACGCTTCCACGAATATCTCTATGGAAGACCATTTTTTATAGTAACGGACCATAAACTGTTACTAGGAATTTTGGTGGGAAACAAGCCTACACCGAACATTTTATCCCCGCGAATGACCAGATGGTCAGAATTCCTAGCAGCATACTCTTACACATTAACGCATTGACCCAGGAAGCAAATCTCCCATGCAGACGCATTAAGCAGAGCACCGTTGCCAACGACGGAGGAAGACCCAGCGCCGACAATGATCACCCTGCAGATAGAGACATGCCCCGAACTACCAATATCTGCAAATGATGTCACTAGAGCCACCGCAAAGGACCCAGTGACTGCCCGCATATTAAACTGGGTAGGTAAAGGCTGGCTGAAAAACAAAAAAACTGAAAACTTTAAACCTTTCCGGACCAGACAAACCGAACTTTCAATTCAAAAAGGTTGTTTATTGTGGGGTGATCAGGTAGTTATCCCTCCTAAATTACAAACTAGAGTGCTGGGTATGCTTCACGAAGGCCACCCTGGTATTGTAAAAATGAAAAGCCTTGCTAGAAGCTATGTCTGGTGGCCTGGTATAGATAAAGACATCGAATACTGGGTTACTACTTGTAATAAATGTCAAAAAACCAGGCCTTCCCCACTGCAAGCACTCATAAGGGACTGGGAGACCCCACGAGGCCCCTGGTCTCAGATCCACATTGACTTCGTGAGTCTTACTAGGGGACATACCTTTTTAATTGTCATAGATGCATACTCAAATTGGCTGGAAGTTGTAGTAATGTCATCTACGACAACTGAGGCAGTCATTAAACAACTTGACAAACTCTTCGCAACCCATGGATTGCCTGACGTCCTAGTGTCCGACAATGGGCCACAATTAACAGCCATCCAATTTGAACAATACCTAGCCTCCCTAGGTATACTCCATGCATTAACTGCGCCGGCCCACCCGGCTGCAAATGGTAGGGTGGAGAGAATGGTCAGGTTTACCAAAGAGGGTTTTGAGAGAATGGACATGAGGGATGTCCAGGATAAAATTAACTGCCTACTCACCCTCCAACATATCACACCCAGTACTGTAACCAACAAAAGCCGGGTGGAATTATTAATGGGAAGAAAACTTAGGTCGCAATTAGACAGGTTGCACCCAAATTACACATGGGAAAGAACCCCCGACTCCTCCAGCCGTTTCTGAACATTTGAAATCGGCAACCTAGTCTACGCAAAAAATTTCACCGGGGACCCCTATGGCTTCCAGGCAAAATCACACAAATTACAGGCCCCCTGTCCTACCGACTAACCATAGACGATGGCAGGGAATGGAAGCGGTACATAGTCCAGCTTCGTTCCCGAAACATTGAAAAAATACAAACTCACAACCACAAATAATAAAAAATGACAAAAATCAAACCAAAAAAAGGGGGGGGGAATACAAGAAACTGATAAAGAACCTTTTAAAATAAACCCAGAACATCTTAACAAATAAAAAGAACAAAAAAAGAAACTTACGGTTAGATGAAACTTGAAGAAAAAATCCAGACGAAGGGGCCAGCCAGGGCAGCTCGACCTGCCTGGAGAAACCAGGAGGGAGCGGCGAAACCACCGGCCTGAGAAACTCAAGCGGTAGCAAAATGGCTGACTCACCCTTCCAGGCGGTTCCATGGAGAAGAGTCGGAGAGACAGAAACCCCATCTAAACCAGTTGAAGTCTCCAGCGAAAATGAACCGTGCAAGTCCAGAAGAGTCAGAAGAAGCCCCACCTACCTGCGCGACTATGTCACCACGTAGGACTAAATCAAGAAGGGAGGGGTGTTCTGTATGAAAATAGTTTACTCCAAATTCGCTAATCTGATTGGCTAAGAAGCCAGCATAGGGATTGGCTCACTAGGAACCAATCCAAAGGAACCGCAAAAAAGGCGGTTAAATCAGACCAATGTCATTGGCTACAAGCTGGCAGGCAAGCCGTATATAAAGGCTGCCGCGGCTAGAGCCAGACTGTTCCATTTATCTTTATCTGTTGCAAATAAAGACTTTTATTGTTGGAACTCAGTCTACCTCGCGTTTTTCCGAACGGAACAAGAATGACTTCCATGAATGATTTTTTTAAAAAAATAAATAAACAAAAGCATACAACTTTTATCAGGCCGCGTGACATTTTGAGGACAGGTTTCCAAAACAGAGCAGTGGCAGCACCCAATTAAAACAATTTGGGGATGGAGTTAGGTTTTTCAAAACATGCTCTTGACTTAAACCTTCCAAAATGGAAAGTAAAACACAAACAAAAATAAAACCAGACTGATTGAGTACAGCTCTGGGGGCTATAAAAGAAGGGTTAATGGACTTTGCTGAGCTCATGGGCCACAACTTTTCACCATCATGATCTAAATAACCATATTTGTGCCTGTGAATATTTGGCTTTATACGATTTGATTTACATAATGGTGATAATTCTGTGCCTTCCAGACACCTTCTCCCATCATGAAGAAGAGATTGTGAAACATCTCGGTATTAGGTATTTTCATACTGAACAACAAGCCACCTTTATACTTTATTTGTGGTTATTTTGCAATTAAATCAACTTCTAGGGATATCAGATCATTCCCACAAAAGCCATGTTTTTTCTTTCTAGATGATAGAGGACCAGCAATTTGTGGTGCTTAAATTTCAAGTTTTTCTGGGACCTCTTAAAACATTTCTCCTTCTATAAAAGTGAATTTGAACCAAAACAACATGGCAACATTTATCTTATGGATGTGGGCATTAAAAAGTCCACAATCCTAAGTCTATTTGTCTCCATTCTTTGAGACCACTAATTCTGAAACTCTTCAGAGTAGCAGTTCTAATATGAAATGTGTACAGATAGTTATTTTTTATTAATCTAAAACAAGAGGGGGAAGAAATTACTTCAGGAGGCCACTTGAAAGATATATGTCTCCAAAGTTCTTCTAACTTATAGGAAGGATTTCATCTGTAGGCCACAGCCTGATTATACCTGAATTATGTTGTGATGCATATAACCCTCCCTCCCCTTGGTCTTCTCACTTATTACAGACTATATTGCTCTATCGTCAGATTCGATGGAAGATTCAAACTTTAGTCTCTTCTGTTTCCCTATGCAGTACGGCAGAGAATTACACAAACAGCAGAACATTATGGACTATTTTGGTAATATTAATTTCTTTTTAGATATTGCTATGATTGGAATGAATAGGATCCTTTCTTGAACAATACAGACCAGGGGTCTTTAAACTTGAAATCTTTAAGACTTGTGGACTTCAACTCCCAGAATTCCTCCTCTAGTCATGTTAGCTCAGGAATTCTGGGAGTTGAAGTTCACAATTCTTAAACTTGACAAGTTTGAAGACCTTTGAGCGAGAGCAGGGGTCCCCAAACTTGGCAACTTTAAGACTTGTGAACTTCAATTCCAGAATTCCTCCTCCAGTCATGTTGAAGTCCACATGTCTTAAAGTTGCCAAGTTTGAAGACCTCTTAGAGTCTAGATAAGCTGGACCTGATTTCTGGGGCCTTCTGCATTAAAGTCACAAAAGCCAAAATGCAAATTAGCCTAAGCAGGTGATTTGAGGAAAAAAATAGTTTTCATTGTAATTTGAGCAGATCCCTGCCTTCTGACTCAGTGCTTCACTCCCTACTGAATTGGGAGTTATTGGCTCAAACAGGCTTACTTTGAAATTGTAGTATTTGCTGCATCCCCTTCTTTAAGAGTTGAGCGTAGGAGGAGAGAGAGAGAGAGAGAGAGAGAGAGAGAGAGAGAGAGAGAGAGAGAGAGAGATTGCAAAGCAAAACTTATTTATTACTAATTCTCCTTGTCATACTCTTCTCCCAATCTGTATTCTTTGCACATTCCCTAAGGGAGTGTCAAGCAGAGGGCTAATTTTATGTTTCAACATTGCTTCATTAATTTGTTCTGCCTTAAAGGAAGTGGACTGAGTCTAATATATCACCTATGATGGATACATGCTATATCCTTCTGTTCCCATTTGAAACAGCCAGGGCACAGACAAAATAGGCATTCTTGAGAAACATTAGGATCCGACCTATTTAAAATTCTGGAAACCCAATCATATGCATTTTTACAGAGGTCAGGGCCCACTCTGATAAATCAAACCTATTTCTAATATATGTTGGAACAGCAGTGGATTTACCAGGAAGCAAATTGTACCATTGCAAATGGACCCATACACTTTCTTAGAAAATGCAAAAGATGGGGAGTTGCAACTTAGTGTGTGGTTTAGAAGTGTGGCTACCAACTCAAGAAAAGGTAAAGTAAGTTAGGAAGAAAAGGATGAGATAGAGGTACATACATACAGTACAATATGCATGTATGCATAGTCATCATGTGACTCCCTTTTGGGGTAAACAATTTCATTTAGAATGCAGAAAAAAGAATGAGTATGATCAAAAAAAATTAAAGGCACAAATTTAAGAAAAATGGGAATAGAGTATAAAATAGTATACACCAATGCATTTGTCATACCTCTCCATATTTTCCTTTACTTGATGGTCATCCTTTTCCACACCATGCCCATACATTTCTTCATACATTGCCTTTTGTTCTTTAAATTTCTCTTAGTCTCTCTGTTTTTAGGATCTCATCTGTGTCAGTCATATTCTCAATATGACTGCTATCATAAGGGCCACTTTTATGTTTTAGGGCCGCGTTCACTCAGCATCTACTCTTCTTGTTTTACCAAATCAAATGCACTTCTGAAATATTTTGTTTGCATTGTATTCAACCTATTTTGGGTTTTCTCCCCCATATCCAACTATCACTTCCATGTAACAAAGTGGGTAAGACACACACTCTTGTACACACTTACTCCTTTCGGCAGATATTTGTTTCTCACAATAGACCATATACTATCTAATATCTTTCTAGCAGCACTTGCAAATTTCCCCCCCCCCCCCCCATCTATTGCCCCACCTCCGGTGAACATTTTACCAAAGTACATACAGGACATTCATATACTTGATGTAGATTTTTAAATACTATGTATTATAATTTTCAATTGCTCACTCTATTTTCCCTGGCAAACACAACTACTTTGGTCTTTGACACATTAATCCTCAAATTCATACATTTTATTGCAGAAGACAACCTATCTAATAGCTAGTGAAAATTAATTCAGTTCTCAATTACAAGAATAACACATCATCCACATGCAGAAGTGCAAGTATAGTCATGTCTCCCAGCCATATACCTCTTTTGTCACTTCAAACATTACTTATCTTTTTTCTCCATAAATACATTAAACAACTAAGCAAGTTCTTTGCTTCTTTGCCTTGTTTCTAGCTCAGTGTTGAACTATTTACAAAGCTTTCTATTATTCTTAAGCATGATTTATTCCACCATATCCTACTCTTACTGTATTCAGCAACCAACCTTAAACTCCCCTTTCCTGCAAAATATGCTGTTATTCAAATTTTGTCATATGCTTTCACTGAATCAAAAAATGTACAATAAACTTGTTTTCTCACATTCGCATGTACCTCAGTGATCCACTAAAGAACAAAAAACATATCTGCTCCTCTATCCCATCAAAATGTTAACTGGTTTTTCATATTTCACTCACTTTCACTTTTGTAAGTTTTCAAAAAGAATTCTATGGAACAATTTCCCAAGCATGTTTAACACCAATTCCATGCAATCCTGGAGACATCCTTGAAAGCCCAGATCTCACAACCAGTAGGTATACCAATATACATTGAGGGCCAGAGTTAAAAGTCCCTTTATGTATTGGAAGTGTTTTTATACATAAGCAAATATTTCCCAACTGCCATTTTGCAAACATTTCAGCATTTCAAAGTGCCTGTCAGTCTAAAAAAATGTTTAAGACATCGCTACGATTCTTCAGGGTAATCAGAGAATGGTGGGCGATTATTTAGTCTATGACAATATCAATCTGTGAAAGTTCAGTTTTGATGAGTGGCACACACAGTTTTATAATAAATACGAATAAATAATATTTCTCATAGAACTTATCCGGTGAATCATTTCATAATATGTCAGTGACATGGTCCATTTATTTATGTAAATTGTTCAATTTTTTTTTTGAACCTGGTAGTCTAGATACTTGTTTACCAACAAAAGGGAAATGAAGAATGTTAGAGAAATGTCCACATTACACAAAAGTAATTTCCAGTAAATACAAGATCAAAAGTTCACTGAATAGAAGTGTTAGTCAAATGGAAGGATAGCATGGAGCAAAATTGGTTAATCATTTTTGCTACTTCCTTGACTTTTGTTCTTTATTTTATACCACCAACTGTAGGGGATGAACAGACTGAGTCTGAGGGAAGAGTCAAATGCATCATCAGTCTTGAGTCCCTGCCCACCCATAAGAGATCTAAGTCCAGCTCATCTTAAATGCTTTTCTTAACTCTCTCTAATTTACCTCGATTGTAAGTACCTCAGTGTTTTAGAGAGAGTTTAAGCTTGTAATAAGTCTTTATACTTACTTGAACTGCCTGAATCTCCTGGTTTTCCTGGCCCTTGATACCAACCCTGCTTAAAGCCAGGTGACAAATCACCATTTTATCTCCAAATTTTTCCTGAGATGATAAGAGTATAGGGAAGTAATAGCAATAGATTTACCATGTTTCTCCAGCAATACGGCCTCCACCAATAAGAAGCCTCACCATGTTTTATTGGCATAAAATCAAATTAAGCCCCTCCCCCCAAATTAAGGCCCAAATTAAACATGTGAAATAAGGGGGGGAATGGCAGGGGGGCTTGCACTTAGGAAGTACTTGCATGCCCGGATATGGTGCTGCCTGCGTTGGTGGGGCACTTCATACCGGGAAACCTTCCGCCACCATTGCTTTCCCTTCTCCCTTGCTGCCGCAGTGTTAGAGGAATGCTCCGGCATTTGGCGCACCACGTGCGGCCAGTCAGGGCTCCTCCCTGCAACTGGAGCCCTGAGGAGACACTTGGCTTCAGGCACTCCCGTCGCTGCCTTCCAAGGGAAGGCACTCGCCCGAGAGGATCTCTCCTGCTCTCTCTCTCTCCCTCCGCAAGGTCAATGTCTGCGCTGTGGCTGAGGAGGAGGAGACTGCAGCCGGTTCCTTCTGCTTGCTGAGAGGTGAGGAAGCCGCGGCTTTGCAGAGCAAGCGAAGCGCTGCTTGCCCGGATGGAATTTGGGAACGAGGGGCAGGAGGAGGCATGCACGCAGCCGTGGCTCGCTTTCCCGGCTCTGCCCAGCCCGCACGGCTTTGGCATGGCCCTGGCGGGATGAGAGGAGGGTCCGGCAGGGAGGCGCTCGCTGCCTTGGTGAGACCTCTGCCTCTGGGAAGGAGGGCCCACCTGTTAGTTTAGCTTGGGGTGCCCAGTGCAGCTGACAGGCGGGTCCTCCTTCCTGGTGGCAGAGCTCTTCTTATGTAGATACCACATCACAGTGATTTAAAGAGTTTACAGGGTCAGCCTATTGCCCCCAACAATCTGGGTCTTCATTTTACCAACCTTAAAAGGATGGAAGACTGAGTGAACCTTGAATCACTCAGAATTGAATTCCTGGAGTGAGCAGTGAGTTAGCCCTGCAGGATTGCATTCTAACTACTGCACCACTATGGCTCTTCAATAAACATCACCCAATATCTCTCAAAAGAAACTCTACAGCAGTGGTTCCCAAACTTTTTCAGTCCACTGCCCCCTTGGTGCTACAAACTCATCCTCAATGCCCCCCACCCAGGGGTGGGATTAAAATTTCTGTGGGTGTGGCCTAATTTGAGGGTGTGGCTTGCTGGTCACATGACTGGGTGGGCATGGCTTGCTGGTCACATGACTGGGTGGGCGTGGCTTGATGGTCACGTGACTGGGTGGGCATGGTTTGGTAACTGGCAAACTAAAGTGGTCCTCACTTAATGGCCAGTTGCTTAGCAATTGTTCTAATTTATGACTGGCCTCCCCAGAACTACTTGACTTGTTTTTGGAGTTTTGACAGCCATGCACACACATATACACACACTCCCTTCCAACCCTGCTGGAGCAGGTCATTGGACTAGAATAGGCAAAGCATCTCTGATTAGATTCTAGTAGTGAATAAAATATAATCAGAGATGCTTTGCTGATTCTTGTTGATTTGTTTTATTTGTATTTCTTTATTTTATTTTGCTGAATTGCATTGACATGTGTGTCCCTTCTTGTGCACAGTCCAGAAGTTTGTGATTCTTTGCAGCAAAAATTATCGGCCTCTGGCTTTGCTCTACTTTTCAAACGTGCCACCAGTGCCACATTCTAGGTGCCGGCCCCACAGGTCCACCCCATTGAGCCCGCTGCACTGGAGTGACCTGCCCAAGCAAGTCTGAGCAGAGCGGTGCACCAAATCAATGGGGTGAGCCTGGGAGAGGGAAAGAGAGAAAGAGAAAAGAAAGAAAGAAAGAAAGAAAGAGAGAAGGAAGAAAAGAAAGAGAAAAGGGAAAGAAAGAAAAAGGGACAAACAAAGAAAGAGGGGGGGAGGGAGGGAGGGAGAGAGGGAGAGAGAGAGAGACCTGATGCATCAGATTGAAATGAGGCCTAGTTTAGAGGCCCTTTTCCACATTGAAACATCTTTTCCAGCATCTTTGCCAACACATTGAAACATCTTTGCTTCTATCAATTAAAGGTTTTGTGGATGAAACATGGCCAGGACTATCAGGAAGCTCTCACATTTTGTTGAGGCTTCAAACATTGGACCAGATCTCCAGCCTAAAAGATTACTTTTCCCCAATGTATTACAGTGCCAATTCTGAAGAAGGCAAAACCAAAATGTACTGGTAAATTATAAGGAGAACACACACACACACACACACACACACACACACACACTCCCTTCTAACCCTGCTGGAGCAGGTGATTGGACTAGAATAGATATCTCATTATCTTTCTCTTCCCTCCCTCCCTACTTCTTTATTTCTTTTTCTTTCTGTCTCTTCCTTCCATCCCCCCTCTTTCTTTGTCCCTTTTTCTTTCTTTTCCTTTTCTCTTAATCTTCTTACTTCTCTCTCTCTCTCTCTCTCTCTCTCTCTCTCTCTCTCTCTCTCTTCCTCTCTCTTATCCTCACTCAGGCTCACCCCATTGACTTCGTGCACTGCTCCGTTTGGACTTGTTTGGGCAGGTGCCTCCTGTTCTATATGTAAAGTGGGTGACTCCAAATCTGCAAACCTGATTGGTCAAATAAACTAAGCATTGGATTGGTTCACTAGGAACCAATCCAAAGAGCTGCTAAAAGGCGGCAAATTTAAGCAACTGCCATTGGCTGCAAGCAGGCAAGCCAGCCTGTATAAAAGGCTGGCCTCGGCTTCAGCCAAGTGTTCCTATTTACTAACTAGTTGAAGAATAAAGTATTTGTTGTTGGAACCCAGTCTACCTCGTGTGTTTTCCGAACAAAACACTGGCGACGAGGATGGGATCGTCCTGAATGGAAAAACCTGCACACGGTGATAAGAAGTCCAGATGACAACCAAGATGACTGGAAACAATGCACCGCCCGCACCCTTCAATCCCAATGAAGAGGATTGGGATTCCTATGCTGATCGCTTCCAAATGTATTTGGAGAGCAATGAAATGGAAGACATTTCAGAGCAATGCAAGAGAGCTGTATTCCTGACGCACTGCGGGCCAACAGTTTTCAAGATGGCAAAGGCCCTTGCGAAGCGCCGGGACGTTAAATAACTAACGTGGACAGAATTGCAAAGAGTCCTCAAAGCACACTATGCTCCGATGGTGTCCAACTTAATAAAGTGACACGAATTTTACCACAGAAACCAGAGAGAGGGAGAGACCGTCGCCGATTTCATCGCTGCCCTTAGACAATTAGGGGGTGAGTGTGAATTTTTGAACATTGACGAAGAAATGAGGGATCACGTGGTGTTGGGCCTGAGAGACTCGACCACACAGAGTAAATTACTCAACAAGCCCAACATCACCGTTACCGAAGCCATCGCGGAAGCCACAGCCGCTGAAGCCGCGAAAAAATCTGCCGTAGCCATGAAAAAGATGAACACACACAGCGAAGTAACACCAACCAAAGACAGAAAGCAGCCTGCCACCACAACCCATTACGAAGAGTCGGGCGAAACAGTTGAATCGAGCGAAGAAGACGACGAGGTCCACCGTTTGCTCACGAACAGAAAAGAGCGCGAAAGAAGAAATTGGCGGGAATGCGCTGGCTGCGGAGGAAACCATCCCCGAGCCGAATGCAGATTTCTCAATGCCATCTGCCGGCATTGCAAGAAATGAGGGCACATCGAGAAGGTCTGCAGGAACAAAAAATACTACAGCCCGACGAGATGCAGAAATTCCCCAACATGAGCTGAGCCTAAACGAGCCGAGAGAAAGTGGCAACAAGAGAAGTGAGCCAATACACACCAAACTGTCATTATACAGAGCGCTCAGACAGAAAGTGGGAAGAAAATTAAAGTCATCGTGAAAATTGAAGGAAAACACTGCAAGATGGAAGTGGACTTGGGGTCCTTCCTCTCCATGGTATCGTGGGACACAATAAGACAGCTAGTCCCAGGTATCAAACCCAAAGAATTGAAGAAGCAGCACCTAACCCTCAAGGACTATCAGGGAAACCAAATCCCTGTGGTAGGCATGGGACAATTCCGAGTCGCCTACAAACATCACGTCAAGGTGCTTCCGCTGACCATAGTCGACCAAGACAGACCAAGCCTCCTGGGCATCGAATGGTTCGCGCCATTGGGCATCGGGATGACCGGGGTCGATCGAGTGACTACAACCGGCTGGGAAGACGACCTCATCCGAGAATTCCAGGACATTTTTGACAGCTCACTTGGCAAGTATCGGGGAAATCCCATTTCTTTCAACCTAAACCCCCAAATAGCCCCACGAAGAATAAAAGCCAGGCGAGTTCCTTTTGCACTAAAGGCAAAAATAGAGGAACAGCTGGACAAATTAATAGCCCAAGGGGTGTTAGAACCTGTGGACCATGCCAAGTGGGAAACACCTATTGTCACACCAATAAAACCTGACGGGTCCATTAGAATCTGTGGTGACTATAAGGCTACCCTGAACCACGCATTACAACCAAGCGCATATCCGGTGCCAGTAGTCCAGCATTTGCTTCATTCCCTGGGAAAAGGCAAAGTTTTCACCAAACTCGACTTGGCACAAGCCTATCAACAACTCCCAGTGGACCCAGAAACAGCAGAAGCACAGACTATAGTCACCCATAAGGGCGCATTCAAATGTCACCGGCTCCAATCTGGAGTAAGCGTGGCCCCTGGCGTTTTCCAGAGTCTGATGGAACGCCTTCTAAATGGCATACAAGGAGTCGTTCCCTATTTTGACGACGTCCTAATCTCATCCAGAGATGAAACTCAATTAAGGAAAAGACTCAAAGAAGTATTAACTAAGTTTAGGGAATCTGGCCTCAAGGTAAAAAGAGAAAAGTGCTGTTTCATTAAGAATAGCGTCGAATTCCTGGGCTACTCAATAGATGGAGAGGGTATCCACCCTACAGACAAAAAAGTTAAAGCAATCAAAGACGCTCCTGAACCAAGAAATAAAACCGAACAACAAGCATTTATAGGACTAATTAATTTTTATAATGTGTTCCTGCCAAACAAGGCCACTATAGCAGAACCATTACACCATCTGCTAGACAAGAAGGCAACTTGGACTTGGGGTTACAAAGAAAAAAAAGCCTTCCAAAATATTAAAAGCTTGCTAACATCAACAAACGTTCTCATCCAATTTAGCAACACACTGCCATTAAGAGTGACCTGCGACGCCTCACCATACGGAGTAGGTGCCATCCTCAGCCACCAACTACCTGATGGCAGAGAAGCACCCGTCGCATATTACTCTAGAACTCTATCAAAAACCGAGCGGAATTACAGCCAATTGGACAGGGAAGCTCTAGCAATTGTCGCTGGAGTAAAACGCTTCCATGAATACTTATATGGGCGGACTTTTCAAATCATAACAGACCACAAACCGCTAATGGGGATTTTGGCAGGAAACAAGCCAACACCTAATATACTGTCCCCAAGAATGACTAGATGGTCAGAGTTCCTAGCAGCTGATTCCTACACTCTGACACATCGGCCAGGGAAACAAATTTCCCATGCGGACGCTCTGAGCAGAGCACCCTTACCAGCAACCGACGAAGACCCAGCACCAGCGATGACAACGTTACAAATCGAGACTTGCCCCGATCTACCCATATCAGCTTATGATGTCGCCAGAGCCACCGCAAAAGACTCATTGACTGCCCACGTTCTTAGCTGGGTAGGTAAAGGCTGGCCGGAGAATCAAAAAACTGAAAACTTTAAACCTTTCCGGTCCAGACAGACTGAACTTTCAATCCAAAAGGGGTGTTTGTTGTGGGGTGATCGGGTGGTAATCCCTGCCAAATTACAATCCAGGGTACTTAGGTTGTTACAGGAAGGGCACCCGGGAATGGTTAAGATGAAAAGCCTCGCTAGAAGTTATGTTTGGTGGCCGGGTATTGATAAGGACATAGAGTATTGGGTAAGCTCATGCCACAAATGCCAGGCAATTAGACCGTCCCCACCAAAAGCACCCATTAAGGACTGGGAAACCCCTCGGGGACCTTGGTCAAGAATACACATTGATTTCGCGGGTCCTACCAAGGGGCATACCTTTCTGATTGTCATTGATGCCTATTCGAATTGGCTTGAAGTAAAAGTTATGCCATCAACGACAACAGAAACTGTAATTAAAAAGCTGGACAACCTTTTTGCCACCCATGGCATACCGGACGTTCTTGTCTCAGATAATGGGCCACAGCTAACCACCATACAATTTGAGCAATACCTAGCCTCCCTAGGTATAAGACATGCCCTAACCGCGCCGGCTCACCCGGCTGCGAACGGCAGGGTTGAGAGAATGGTCCGGTTTACTAAAGAAGGTTTAGAAAGAATGGACGCTGGAGATGTCCAACAGAAAGTAAACCGTTTGCTCACACTCCAGCACATAATGCCCAGTACCATAACCAACAAGTCCCCAGCAGAATTACTTATGGGGCGAAAGTTAAGATCTCACCTTGATAGGTTACACCCAAATTTTACCCCAGAAACCCCCCCTGACTCCTCTACATGGTTTAGACAATTCGAAATAGGCGATTTGGTATACGCTAAAAACTTCACCGGGGACCCGGTATGGCTACCAGGACAGATTACCCAAATCACAGGCCCCAAATCCTACCAATTAAAAATAGAGGATGGCAGGGAATGGAAGCGGCACATAGACCAGCTTCGATCCCGAATTATAGAGAGAACCACAGACTTACAAACATTCACCGAAAAAACCGGTGAATTGCAAACCAAGGTGGGGGGGGGAAAGGCGAGAAATAAATAAAGAACTATTTAAAACCAAACCCAATGAAACATATGAACAAAAAGAGCAAATAAAAGACTCACTGTTTGGAGAGACTTGCGTGAAGAGCCCATCGGAAGGGGCCAGCCAGGCCAGCTCGACCTGCCCAGAGGAAACGGGAGGGAGCGGCAAAACCGCCAGCCTAAGAAACTCAGGCGGCGGTAAAATGGCTGATTCACCCTTCCAGACGGTTCCAAGGAGAAGAACGGACGACACAGCAGCCCCATCCGAACCGGTCGAAGTCTGCACTAAGAATGAACCGCGCAAGTCAAGTCGAGTCCGGAAAAGCCCCACCTACCTGCGAGACTACGTCACCACGTAGGACTGAACTAAGGGGGGAGGGGTGTTCTATATGTAAAGTGGGTGACTCCAAATCTGCAAACCTGATTGGTCAAATAAAATAAGCATTGGATTGGTTCACTAGGAACCAATCCAAAGAGCTGCTAAAAGGCAGCAAATTTAAACAACTGCCATTGGCTGCAAGCAGGCAAGCCAGCCTGTATAAAAGGCTGGCCTCGGCTTCAGCCAAGTGTTCCTATTTACTAACTAGTTGAAGAATAAAGTATTTGTTGTTGGAACCCGGTCTACCTCGTGTGTTTTCCGAACAAAACACCTCCAGTGCAAGGGGCTCAATGGGGTGGACCTGCTGGGCCTCACCCCGAACACTACGGTGGCAGGATGTTTGAAAAGGACAGCAAAGCCACTCTGGCTTTGCTCTTTGCTCTCCTTTCCTAACACTGCATTTGGGGCAAGGCCCCGCTGCCCCGAGCCTCCTATGGGGTCTCACCTCGAAAGTGGTGGTGGTGGGATTTTTTCTCACCCCTGAATTGTTCCCTCCAGCGCCCCCTGCCACCTCTTAGCACCCCCTACTGCCCCCCTGGCCTCTCAGCGCCCCCCCTAAGGCATCCCACTGCCCCTCAAGGGGCGGCACTGCTCACTTTGGGTGCCACTGCTCTACAGCTATTCAGGTAAATATCACTAGAAGGTAATTTACCAACATTATTATTTAAAAAAAATCATTGGTAAATGGAGCAGGGAAAGGAAGGATTTCAGGTCAGAGCATTTACACCTATCCATGAACAGCCACTATTCCCATCTTTTCAACCTCACAATCATAGCTATGAGAAGTGCCTCCTCCCTCTGCCACAATGACACAATGCACAACTGTGGCACTGTAGTCTTTTCCCTGATCAACATCTTTTTTTGGTTACCTTGCAATGTTTGCATTTGTAATGTGGAAAATAAATATAAATGGCCAGGAAAAATGGGAGATTGATGAAGAAAGATTAGGCTGAAGGGCCAATGTTGATTGTAGCATTTTGGCATTTTTAGTTATGGCATTTTGGATTAACCTGCGTGTGTGGAAGGAGTGTTATGCCAGGAAGGTGAAGTTCTCAACAATGAAAAGATGAAAGAAGAGCAACAAAGATGATGAGGGGACTGAAGAATAAAACATATGAGGAACAGTTGAAGGAACTGGGTATGTCTAATTTAATGAAAAGAAAGACTAGGGGTGACATGATAGCAGTGTTCCAATATTTAAAGGGTTGCCACAAAGGACAGGGAGTCAAGCTATTCCCCAAAGCATACGAAGGCAGGACAAGAAGCAATGGATCAAAGAGAGAACCAGTCAAAGGAGAAATTGTCAATGAGAAAAATTAACCAGTTAATTAACCAGACTTGTCTACAGAATTCATGGGTGCTCCAGCACTGGAGGTTTTTAAGAAGCAATTGGACAGCATTTGTCTGAAAAGGTACAGGGGATTGGACTGGAAGGCCTCCAAAGTCTCTTCCCAACTCTATTATTCTGAATTATTTGCATGCTTGGAAATTCCAGAGGTTTCTTCTAATGTAGCAGGTGAGCTTTTTTCTAAGGTAACCAGCTCTCTTGCAAAGACCTACGGGAGTTTCATAGCATCCTGGACAAACAAGAGCATGGTACCAATTTCAGGTAGAACAGATCTGCATATGGAACAGGCCCCAGTCTTAGGATGTCCATAACCCTGGGTGAATGCTGTGATCCCAGTCAAATATAATGCTAAATTAGTTATGTGCGTGTTTGCTTTTTCACATCTGAGAGATATATAGCATCATTATCTGGCATGTACTGAGCCTATGCAGGAGGAGCAAATGTGTTTGTAAAACTCCAGTTACATTAAATTATATATTAAATGCATGACCAGTAAATTCACTACTGTTTTTATGATTAATTTAATTACTTTATGTTATAATGATTACTATTAAACTACATTTATTAGGGGAAATTCATCCAAGATCATGTTTTCTGTCACATTCCTGCAGCAACCTGAAAAAAAAATGCAGCTGTTGATTTTATCTTGCAGTTCAGGAAAATCTTTCTGAAACAGCTGATGGCTATCATAACTGGGGGGGGGGGAGCAAAATATAGTAAAACACATTTCTATCCCATGTTGAAATCCCCACATTAACAAATCTAAAATACTGTAGAAAGCACAGTCATGCAGGATGTGACTAACCACTGAAACCTCACTTGATGACTTGAGAACACTCACAATTAATTGCCCAACCTATCTCCCAGCATTTTTTTAATGATATAAATCTTTGCTAATCACTAAAAGTAGCTATAGATTTGACAGATCATCAGGAAAGGAAACTAAGAATTCTACATCGAAGCCTTTTGAAGCTCAGTGTTCGGATTTCAGTCAATCAGAATAGAATTGGGAGGAACCTTGGAGGTCTTCTAATCCAACCCCACCCCTGCTCAAGCAGGAGACCCAATACCATTTCAGACAGGTGGCTGTCCAGTCTCTTCTTAAAAGCCTCCAATGATGAAGCACCCACAACTTCTGAAGGCACGTGATTCCACTGGTTAATTGTCCTCACTGTTGGAAAGTTTCTCCTTAATTCCAAGTTGCTTCTCTCCTTGATTAATTTCCATCCATTGTTTCTTGTTCTGTCTTCTGGTGCTTTGGAAAACAAGTTGATCACCTTTTTTTGTGTGTCAGTCCTTTAAATCCTGGAATGCTGCTATGATATCACCCCTAGTCCTTCTTTTCTCCAGACTAGCTATACCCATTTCCTGCAACTGTTCTTCATGTTTTAGTCTCCAAGCCCTTAATGATCTTAGTTGTTCTTCTCTGAACCTTTCCCAAAGCCTAACATCAGTTCTGTAATGTGATGACCAAAACTGGATGCAGTATTCCAGGTGTGGTGACATATGCCTTCTTTGCACATTATAACTAATTGCAAAAGCAGCATGGATTGACATATATGTGCATGATACAGAACTGTTCTTCAAGGTGATTGATTTTATTAGTGTATATGAGTTTGCCCTACATCATGTGCAAAATGATAAATGAATGTCTGGCAATTCCTGAAGATAAATTGTATGGGAGGAATACAGGTTTGTATCTCCTGGTGTTACACAGATTCTTTTTCTTTTTTGAGCTTTGACAAGTATTAGGCCATGTGGAACCACTACCTATCTCCCCCAACTCATCCTCTCACTTCTGCATACACTTACCTATTTTAATACAGATCAAGAGGATTTTTGCTAGTTTGTTTACACAGCTATCAAAACTTTCAGAGGATCCCAGGTTGCCAAAGTAAAAGCTTGAGAATGGGGGAAGGTGGACAGGAATAGCAATTTTCCCTCATGTAGGATTCATCTTTTTTTTTCCTTTCTTTTCCCATCAGCCCAAACATTAAGTAATTACACTTTTTTAGACTTCTGCAATGAATGTAGTCAACACAGTAGAACTGAAAAATAAGCATTAGGGCTTGATGCTTGCCAATTTCCTTCCATCTCCATCTCTCTCATAATTTGTTCCTTTGCATGGGTTCTAATAGCCATTCTGCCTGGTAGCAGAAATACCATAGCATTGATGTCCGTCAGCTACTCTATCTCCCCCCTACACAAAACAATCACCTCTCTTCAAGTTCTATTACCTACTTCTCCTTCTCCAAATGGCAAACAGTCCGAGGAGCAGTCTCTTGCTTAACATGTCAAAATGTGAGTTCTGGCTGTTGATTGCTTCAGCTTGTATCCCTTGAGGACTGCCAGTGCCAGAAATCCAAGTATAATTTTGCAGATGTTAGGATCCTGTGAGCCCCTAAGTTGCAAGGCTAAACCATTGAGCCAGTTGGCAACCTTCTCTAGTGTGAAGAATGTAAAAGTATACATTTTTAGTTTTCAACCAACAATGACCGACTCCTGGTAACTTCAACAAACAAGATCTTTCCTTCTTTCTTTCTTTCTTTCTTTCTTTCTTTCTTTCTTTCTTTCTTTC
>BLBF01000007.1:5732468-5742885 GCA_015471245.1 Laticauda colubrina
GCCTGGCCAGATTTCTTGAGGTGCAGCTTCCCGTACCAGGTGTGCATCTGCTTCCACTAGCCGAGGAGCACCTCCAAAGTGTAGCCCAAGCTCTCCGCCTTCTCTCTCCAAGCAGCCTGCTTCCTCTTGGTATCTCAATAGAGCCTGTGTCCCTTCTGCCAAAGATATTCATTCTCCCTCAGCCACTCCATCACCTCCTCCTTATGTTCATCTTCTGTGGTGTATTGCCTCCTCTCCCGTTCACGCGTCGGCCTCTTCCTCCCTTTGGCAGGGCCATATGGGCCCTCATCAGAGGGGCTTCGAGGTTGTAGGGAGTGCTCCTCCACACCAACACCAGTAGCAGCAGCAGCAACAACCAGGAGCAACAAAAGCAGGACCAGCAGCACCAGCAGCACCAGCAGCAGCACCAGCACCAGCACCAGCAGCACCAGCAGCACCGGGAGCAGGAGCAGGATCACCAGAAGGACCAGCAGGACCAGGAGCAGCGCCAGCAGAGTAAGCACTAGCAGGACCAGCAGGACCAGGAGCAGCGCCAGCAGAGTAAGCACCAGCAGGACCAGGAGCAGTGCCAGCAGAGTAAGCACCAGCAGAAGCACCAGCACCAGGAGCAGTGGCAGCAGAGTAAGCACCAGCAGAAGCACCAGCACCAGGAGCAGTGCCAGCAGAGTAAGCCCCAGCAGAAGCACCACCACCAGGAGCAGTGCCAGAAGAGTAAGCACCAGCAGAAACACCACCACCAGAAGCAGCATCAGCAGAAGCACCACCACCCGAAGCAGCATCAGCAGAGTAAGCACCAGCAGAAGCACCACCACCAGAAGCAGCATCAGCAGAAGCACCAAATCCAGAAGCAGCATCAGCAGAAGTCCCAGCACCAGAAGAGCGAGCCCAGGCAGCAGAAGCCCCAGCAGAAGCAGAGTCAGGGCCAGGGGGTTTGAGGGTGGCCCTGTCCCTCTTGCCAGGGTTGGCAGCAGATGGCAGAGGCTTGCGTTTCTTCCCCATGGTTGTTGGGTTGCTGGCTGGCTGGCTGGCTGGCTGGCAAGCTATGTCTGGAAGCAGGTCTTTCCTCTGAATGGTGACCTGCTTGCGAGCTGCTTCCCTTTATATCTGTGGGGCTGATGCAATGCATCTTCCCCGCATGTGCAGTGAACGCTAGGCATCCGCTAGGCATCCACTAGGCATCCGCTAGGTATCCGCTGTGCATCCGCTTCATCCACTCGGCATCCGCTCGGCATCCGCTCGGCATCCGCTCTTTCCGTTCCGCGTCCGCTTTGCTGTGCTCTCCCGGAAGCCTTGCAGATGTCCCATCCACTCCCATCCACTTCCATCCACTAGGCTTCCATGGAGCATCCGCTTTCCATCCACCCTATGTCCTCCATCCATCCGTTCCTTTCCGTGTTGTCCTCTCTGGTTATGCAAATTCGGGGCACTTTTGAGAATGGATAACAATGGATGGAACATTTTGCTCGTCCACTGTGTCCTTTTTACAAACATTTTGCATCCGTCGGCCAGTGTGACAGGGCCTTTACAATGGAAAAAAAACAGCCCTTACATGATTACCGCCCACCATGAAAGCTGGAACGCCCACTAGTGGGCAGTAGGGACCAGGTTGACTACCACGGGTATGAACAAATGATCATTACATTCACAATAACTTATATAAGCCACGTAAGAGAAGCCAGCCTGCTCTCCCAAATCTGTTGGTCAAGGATGGAAGAGGCAATCTGAGAAGGAGGGTTAATTCAAATGCTCAATATTTGGCACAGATTAATAGGCTACTATTTAAATCTCAAATACAATATCCAATCTTAAGGTGTTGCATTTTGTAGGGTTCATGCCAACTGGGAAGTAATAAAATTATTTCTCCTCTTCCTCCCCTTCCTGCTCCTCCTATTCCTCCTCCTGCTCCTCTTCTTCCTCCTCCTTCTAGAAGGGAAACTATCTTTTTACAAAAGACAGATAGGGAAAGATGTAAATTGTGCTTTTTTTTTACTGAGAACTATGGTAAATCATGGTGAACTGATAGGTTGGCCTATGATTTCTAACTATAGTACATTTTATTTACTTTACAGTTAGTCAACAATGTACCGCATGACTATGCTTGGTTGGTTGATCAGTTGCTGTTGTAGGCTCAAATCTGTTATCTTGTTTTCCAGTATAGTTAATTGTGAGTCAGTTCTAGAATATGTTAGTAGATCACATCATGATCAGTGGAGAAGACTTATTTCTAAAGGCCCAGTCCTACTGGCTGATGGACGCAAAATGTATGCATAAAGGACACAGTGGACGAGCAAAATTTCAGGGGTGGCTCCATCCATTGTCATCCGCTCCAAAAAGTGGCAAAAATTTGCATAAACAGAATGGAAAAGAACGGATGTGGGTAGTATGTAGCGGGGATGTTAAATGGATGTTCATAGGAAGCCTAGTGGATGAAAGCGGATGGAAGCGGATGACACCTCCGAAGGGGTTCCGGGGGAGAATTTTGAAGCGGACGCATAGCGGATGAAGCGGATGCATCATGGACACCAGCAGGAACACCAGGGTTCGTCAGTCAGGCAAGAAGAGGAAGCCTGTGCCTACTCGTTCAAGCCTTGGCAAGAAGGGCAAAACCAGCATCCCAACCCCTGTCACTGACTCTGAAGCTGCTGCTGCTGCTGCTGCTGCTGCTGCTGTGGTGGACCAGCCCCAAGGCCCTCAAAGCCCTGCTGCTGAAGGCCCTGCTGCTCAAGCCCCTGAAGGCCCTGCTGCTCAAGCCCCTGAAGGCCCTGCTCAAGCCCCTGCCAGAGGGAGGAAGAGACAAAGGAAGCAGAAGGGAGAGAGGAAATAGTACACTGTTTCCGAGGAGCATGAGAATGAGGTGCTGGAATGGCTGAGGGAGAATGAATACCTCTGGAGAAAGGGCCACAGACTGTATCGGGACACCAAGAAGAAGCAGGCAGCTTGGAGAGACAAGGCAGAGAGCCTGGGGTACACTGCAGAAGTATTCCTAGGATGGTGGAAGCATATGCACACCTGGCATGGCAAGCTACACCTCAAGAAATCCGGGCAGGCCGCTGTCAAGCTCACTGACCGGGAGATGTACATCATGGCCAAGTGCAGTTTCTTGGAGGATGACATCCGCCACTGAGAAGCAGCCCCTCTGAGACCCCTCTCCCTCAGACAGCCCACAAACAGCCAGTTCTCTTCCAGCCAGGAGCCAGCTACCTTGTCCAGGCAGGTGTCTTCAGAGGGCCCCATGGCAGAGACCACCCCAACAGCTGCACTCCCCATGCCAGCAGACTTGGAGGATTCCGTGGAGGATGACGCCCTGCTGTCACAAATGGAGGAAGAAGCAGCAGCCACCAGACGTCAACCCACCCCCACCCCCGGCCCCAGAGGATGCAGTCAGAGAGTCAGACTGGAGGGCCAGGACCACAGTGTCCTGTTGGAGATCAGGGACACAACGAAGACCAGCACAGAACTTCTCTCTCAGCTGGTCCACAGCGACATACCATCCTTGGACTGGAAGCCCTTCATCACCTACGTGAGCCAGACCCTGAGGGACCTGCCTGATGCCCAGTACCAGGTGATGAAGCAGAATATCACAGCATTTCTGCACAACCCTCAAGGCCCAGCTGAAGCTGCTCCTACCCAGTCCAGGTCTGCTCCTCCACCCCAGGTGATGTCAGCCCTTCCACGGCTTTCAACAGCCCCTCACCTACCAAGGCTACGACTACCAGGACTTCCCACAGCAGAAGCAGAACTTCCCAGTCCAGGCCCAGGTTCATCGCACGCCACAGACACCAGTCCTCACCCAGCTGCAGACCAGACAGCCCCACTATACTCTTCCTTCCTCCACCCCACAGCCAAGCCTGTCAACGGACAATCTGTCATCAGGTTGGGCCTGACATCTCAAGTCCTTGATGAAGGGCCTCTCAACCTCATGGGACTGAGTCAGCTCTCAGATAGCTTCCTGTATACACCATCCCTTGTTGTACCCTCGGGGCCAAGCACCCCAATGGTGCCTCAGACCAGCACTCAAGCCACAGCCACCTCCACAGTCCCTGCCCACTTAACAGCTGAGACTATGGACATGACTCAGAGTGACTGAGAATAGTGTCAGAGACAGAGTTGTTTACTTGTTAAGTTTATCTTTGCTTAAGACACTTTACTTGGTTCATTTTGCTTATTTAATACAGTCATAAAGTTTACCTAAGAAAGTTAAGAAAGGTTATCTTTGCTTAAGTTGGTTCATTTTGCTTATTTAATAAAGTCATAAAGTTTACCTAAGACAGTTAACAAAGGTTATCTTTGCTTAACACACTTGGTTCATTTTTTTACTTCATAAAGTGTTGGTGAAAACTTTGAAAAAATGGTTAAGCCTTTGCATGCTTGTGGGATAGATCAGGATAGTTGTGGGATAGATAAACCTCCAGTGCAAGCATAGTGGGACTGTATGGTCCACCATCCCAGCTGCCACACATATGGACCTTTATTATCAATAACAATTTATTCATTGATCAACACATTTTAAAATAAAGCTCTTTATTAATGCCCTGTTCATTGTAGGCCCACCCAACATACATGGCCCAAACTCATCAGTGTTATGAGACAGGCTCAAGGAAGCATCCATTAACCATCTATCATCCTGTCTTGCCACTCTACTGCTCCAGCTGGGGAGTTGCACCAGTGTCTCAGGAGGTTGCGCTTCTTCTTCCCTTCACGTGAAGCTCTGTTGGGGCCTTGTACATCCACAGTGTCTATCAGGTTACATCCTTGCCTCCATTCACCAGGCTCCATGTCCCCATTCCCTTGTTGACGGTCGACAAGTCTGTTCTGCAACATTGGGTAAGCAGGTGCACATGAGTTTGCGCAGGATGCAGCAAGCTTCCACGATGCTCCTCACAGTCTCTGGGTCATGCTGCATGGTGGTGAGAAGTACCTGGAACCTGTTGGCCAGGATGCCAAAGGTGTTCTCCACCACCCGCCTTGCCCTGGACAGCCTGTAGTTGAAGATCCTCTCTTCACAGGTGAGGTATTTTGAAGTGTACGGATTCATGAGGTAGATTCTGAGAGAGAAGGCGTCATCACCAACGATGAAGTAGGGCACATCTTGTGTGTCATTGGGTAGGGGGTCTGGATCTGGAAAACCCATGATGAGGTTGCGTTCCAGCCCATCCTTGAGGTCACTTGTGTTGTATACCTGGCCATCTGAAGCTGACCCATTGCCTGAAGCATCGATGTAGATGAACTTGTAGTCAGCATCCACCATGGCAAAGAGGATGATACTGAAGAAGTCCTTGCAGTTGAAATAAGTGGACCCTGAGTTGGTTGGAGCTTTGCAGGCGACGTGCTTCCCATCTATGGCTCCAACGGTGTGGGGAAAGTTCCACCTCTGATACCACTCTTCTGCAAGTTTTCTCCAGCCTCGTTCAGTGGTGGGGCACTTGAGGAGCTCCTCCACGTATTCTTCAATGATGGCCTGTACCACATCTCTGACCACTTTGCTGATGCTTTTGTGTGGCACCTCCCATGCATACTGCATGTTTCTGTATGTGGTTCCAGATGCCAGGTGCCGCAGAGTCAGTGCCACCAGTGTCCAGGTTCCAGGTTGGGATGGAAGTTGGTGCTCGGCTTGGCCAACCTGGGTCTCAGACGCTCTACAACTTTGTCAAACATGGCTGGTGGCATCCTCATGAAGTGATGGAATGCACGAGGGTCTTCATTCCTCAGCTCCACCATCAACTGGTCATACAGTCCAAATTCCATTCTTCTCATGATCCATCCTCGGACCCACACAGCTCTTGGACGTCTCCTTCTTCTCCTTCTGTATAAAACTTGAAACAGTCTGAACAGGTTTTGGTTCTGGTGATGAATGAGCGCAGCTATCATACGGACTGTTTCATCATCCATGGTGGAGAACAATTGATGATGTTGAAGACCAAGACCAAGGGTGAAGAGGTCTGTACACCACGGCTGCTGGACTCATACTGAGATCCAGATGATTTTCTCCCCCCTTTTATAGAAAATATCGTTTGTCCACTATGTGTCTTTCTACATACTCTAGACATACTCCAGACATCCTAAATATTCGAGATACATCCCAGATACAAATGTTTTGTCCATTTTTAATCCTTTATATACGAGATGCATCCACTTACATCCTTTCTATTTCCGTGCTACTAACGCTGTGTAAACGTTCCGTGTACCTTTTGTTTCCTCCCTCTTTCCATTTTCAGCTGCAGCAGATGTGAATTGAGGGGATGGCCAGAGGATGCAGAGAGGATACAGCGGATGTTTAATGGATGATAACAGACATGGAACGTTTGTTGCTCGTATATGTCGCAGATGTACATCGTATGCGGCGGAAAGTTCATCCATTCACAAAGTTTTGTGCAGCTCAAAATTTCTTGTGTGGATGAAATCTCAGTGGACGGATGCTCGATGGATAGAGTGTATGAAACATGTATGCAGTGAGTACACAATGGATGCAAAGCGTTTTCCAACGGATGGCAAGCTTTTTTTAACGTTTTACATCCTCTTTGCATCCGTAAGTGCAGTTGGACTGGGCCTTAAGCAAGCATGTTTAGGATTACAGCCCTTGCCTGTTACTTTGTTTCTTGACCATAGATTATACAACATTTGTTATTTTGATTGAACTGTGTCGGGCAATTTTGCATAACAGTCAAAGCTACGTATATCCCATGTTGCTCCTCATTGTTCCTGAAACTGACTGAACCATTTCAATCTGGGTATCCCTTCTTTGGCAATAGGCTGGGTTGATACTCAGCCCATAAAAGATAGAAAGAGACCCTGAGAATCATCAAACCCATCTCTGTTTCTATCATTGAGCTGAGCTGGTTTTTTTTTTTTTTTTTTCATGACAGCCTGTTTGTGAAGTTGATTTCTGGGTCTAGTTTACTTTAAAAAGTTGACATATCTACTGACATCAACACAAATGGTAAAAAGAGCAAAAAATTGTTTTACTTGGAGCTGCCAGAGATTTTATAAAAAGAATAATCACCTCAGTGAGCAAATGACAAATACTGGCAGAGACAGTGTGACACAAGAAGGTAGTTTTAGTTTGCATGTGCTTTTAATGTAGGGATCTTTACTCTGTCATCCAAATAAAAGAAAAATAGTTGCTTACTCACCTGAATCCTCATCCTTATCTCATGAGATATTTATTTATCTAGTTATATGCAAAAACAAAAAACAAGCAGCACCTGTAAGGAGATGCTCAAACCACTTTTCTCCTTGAAAAATCTGGACCCTTGGAGCTGGGAGATACAGTAAAGAAGGTTTTCCTACAAAAAAGGAAAATTGACTGTCTATAAAGATATTTCTTTCTTTCTTTTTAAGATAGACCTTCCTGCTATTTCAAATGCACTGAGTCTGAGCAAACAAAATTATTAAGTCATGGTATTACAAATGTCCGGATTGGCACCAAGTCCTGCTCTGAAAGTAGTATTGATTCCTGTAAAGCTTTTCATTTTCTGCTTCATCAAGTTTTTCAGAGTTGCAATAAATCAAGAGCCCAACAGAACTTTTTTCCTGACTAAACACATTTCATTAATTATGAATCATTGATTTATGATGGCAGGGGGAAAAAACACTATCAGACTTCTTCAGGGTTTTAGCCTGAAGAAAACTAAGAAAACATCTCCTTTTACAAAGTTGCAATACAGGAACACAAATGTGATAACCCTTTTGCCAAAGTTTTGACAAAAATATCCAACCAGTTAGTAAGAAGTTCATTGAAGATGGACAGATCACAGGGGAAGTTGCAATCTTCCCTCTTTCCCCTGCCAATTCCTGAATATAATTCATACCAATGTCCATATTGTTTGGAGGGGGAAAAATGAAAAGAGTAGGATGCTTCAGGCGATTAAAAAAAAAAGAAGAGGGAAATGGCAAGCATTGGTTTTCTTCTTTTTGCCAGAGAAATATATCTTGGCTTTCTGCTTATCAAAACTTAGTAACAGCATTTTTACAAGAGATATTTTGTTCACAGGATCTCAGAATTCAGGCAAAATTTTGACATTATTTGGTTTAACCCACCTTACAGTATTAATTCCAGGTGAGGAACTAATGATTTGAAATTGCTTATTTTCTGTCTCTTCTTGCTAGGTTTAGATTTCCTGTGTAAATTTGTGATTGGCAGATACCAAATACAGTTTGTAAGCCTCCCATCATGTTAACAATTAGGCAGCAAAGGATATTTCAGCAAAAATGTAGCCACCATCTTAGCTCTGATTACTATCTTCGTACATTTTTGGTACTCCATCTCCTCTTTAGTGTGGACACCCAATGTTTCTCTCAACCCTCAACCATACTATTCATTTCTCTCCCCCCACCCCACCCCCATACACACACATCATTTTTTTAAAACAAAGCAAAGAAATTCTACTTCAGAAAGAAAATAGTTTCAAGGAAACTCCAAACCGGAAATTCCAAAGACTAAGGTTAGGCAAGTAAAAATAATGTTGATATCCTTGTGCATATGCCTTAAAAATACGGTCTTTACTTATGTCATTAGGTTGCATGTAATCTGACACATAATGAAATGCAAACTGGCTTTTCAGGTTGGATGAAGCAGTCAGTTTAACTTTGGAATTTCCTGGGTATAAACTGAATGGGAATGTGAATATCAAGGGCTGAAGCAAAGAGCGTTGTCCAGTCTGGTTTTCTCAGGCAGTATTAAAAATAGTTACATAGCAAGAAGTGTCTTAGGTTAAAAGTTCTCAAAACAAAACCTTTTCTAGTATCCCTCAGTTCTGAATATAGGGACAGTGGATCACACATTTCCCATCTCATTGTGCATATTTGGTCTGAAAAGAACCACATGTAGGCTTTCTTCCATTGTTCTGTTCATTAAATATTCTATTATCTAAAAAAAAAAGGGGGGGGGTTTAAAAAGCAATGGTCTGTGTGCTTACCAAGATTATAAAGTTGGTGTTCATTCATAATTTCCCAATATTTCTAAAGTTTTTGATAATTGTTATCAATTGAATCATCTTCATTACTCCTAGACTTTTGCCTGTGTTTTTGTTAGTGGGTGTACATAGTATTTAAGCCTTAATGTTATGTGATAATATTAAATGTTGTTGATATTCTGAGATATATTTGATGTATATTTCTGATATACAACTGAAGTGTATTATTTCTTACTGAATATGAAAGGAAGGAAAGAGGAAGATAGCAAGAAAACCAAAGGGGAGGGGAGGAGAGGAAAAGGAAGAGAAGGGAAGGGAAAGGAAGGAAAGGAACCACAATATCAGTAGGCACAGCAATTTCATCATAGATTAAAAACGAAATGCTTTATAAAATGGTGTTATGCCGAAAAACTGCAGGGAGTAGCCAGGCAGTTGTCAGGAATCAACACTGACTCAAGAGCATAGAAAACAAACATGCCAAAAGGATATAAAAATAGAACCAAAAGTTATCCATCCAAACTGAATTTCCAAATATTTTCTAACTACACAAGAGGACATGTCAAATTTTTCAACTTTCAATTTCCAAACATTGCTCAAAATTGTGACATGCCTTAGGGATTGTAAAGATATTTTTGTTACTTTAATATAATTTAGATGTGCTTGATAAGTAACTATATAAATATCATAACTTTTTAACACTTTGTTTGTTTCATCAGTATCTATATTTGGTTATGAATTATAGGCTACACTATGAGGGAAAGAGGGTAGAGCAAACCACATAAAAAATTTGACTTTCTTCTCTTGTTGTTTCTCATAGTTTAAATGACTACCTTGATGTTTTCTGCCATTTTCAATAAAGGAATCTGTTGTCTTTTTTCCATGGACTTTTCCATTGATTTCCTTATACCAGTTTATAATACAGGCAGAGTAGAAAAATAACAGGAATAGGGTCAAAACTCCATTGATTAAATTTGAAATTTAATTGAATACTTTCTCACAATATACTGTATTTTCACTGGTTATATGCCATCAAATTGGTATCAACTAAAACTATGTTAGGCATTCCAAGTGGTTTTGGGGATACCTAAAATGTTTAAATAACCTGATTGATAATAGGCTGGTCTAAAGGAATAGAGTAGAGTAGAGTAGAGTAGAGTAGAGTAGAGTAGAGTAGAGTAGAGTAGAGTAGAGTAGAGTAGAAAAGCAATAGCAATAGCAATAGCACTTAGACTTATATACCACTTCACAGTGCTTTTACAGTCCTCTCTAAGCGGTTTACAGAGTTAGCCTATTTCCCCCAACAATGTTGGTCCTCATTTTACCCACCTCGGAAGGATGGAAGGCTGAGTCAACCATGAGCCGGGTGAAATTCGATCTGCCAAATTGCAGGCAGCCAGCAGTCAGCAGAATTAGCCTGAAGTACTGTATTCTAAACACTGCATCACTGTGGCATAGAACAGAAGAGAAGAGAAGAGAAGAGAAGAGAAGAGAAGAGAAGAGAAGAG
>BLBF01000007.1:5745701-5795869 GCA_015471245.1 Laticauda colubrina
TTCCCAGTCCAGGCACAGGTACATCGGATGCCACCGGTGCCACTGATACCACCAATTCCACAGATGCCACCGATGCCAGCCATGCCACAGATGCGCCCCCAGGCCAGTCCTCACCCAGCTGCAGACCAGACAGCCCCACTACACTACTCCTTTCTCCACCCCACATCCAAACCCGGACTCAGTACATCTGTCATCGGTATTGGGGCTGACACCCCATGTCATGGAGGAAGGGGCTCTCAACATCACGGGGCTGAGCCAGCTGTCTGAGAGCTTCCTCAGCACACTGTCCCCTGTTGTCCTCTCGGGGCCAGACACCCCAGTGGCACCTCAGACCAGCACTCCAGCAGCAGCCACCTCCACAGGACCTGGACCCTTCACCCCTAAGACTGGGCATGTCTCAGAGTGACCAAGAAGAGTGCCAGAGACTGGGTGGCTACCTGTTGACTTTATTTTTGCTTTGGACACTTGACTTGGGTCATTTTTCTTTTACAGCTTGTTATTAATAAAGATTATCTTTGCTTCACACACTTGCTTCATTTATTTTTGTCAATAAAGTCTTGGTGGAAACTTTTAGAAATGGTTTAAGCCTTTGCATGCTTGTGGGATGGGTAAGGATAGCAGTGGGATGGGTAATAGCTGTGGGATGGGCAGGGATACCTGTGGGATGGGTAATAGCTGTGGGATAGATAAACCTCCAATGCAAGCATAGTGGGACTGTATGGTCCACCCTCCCAGGTGCCACAACAATGGCCCTTTTTTATCAATATTAATGTAATCAATCATCCACACATGTCAACATAAATACAACTCTTTATTAAATTCCCTGTTCATTGTAGGCTCACCCAACATACATGGCCCAATCTCATCAGTGTGATGAGACAGGCTGAAGGAAGCATCCATTAATCATCTATCATCCTGTCTTGCCACTCCACTGCTCCAGCTGGGGAGTTGCAACAGTATCTTAGGAGGTTGCGCTGCTTCTTCCCTTCACGTGAAGCTCTGTTGGGGCCTTGCACATCCTTAGTGTCTATCAGGTTTCACCCTTGCCTCCATTCCCCAGGCTCCATGTCCCCATTGCCTTGTTGGAGGTCCACGAGCCTGTTCTGCAAGACTGGGTAGCGGGTGCGCATGAGATTGTGCAGGATGCAGCAAGCTTCCATGATCCTCCTCACGGTCTCTGGGCGATGCTGCATGGTGGTGAGAAGTACCTGGAACCTGTTGGCCAGGATGCCAAAGGGGTTCTCCACCACCCGCCTTGCCCTGGACAGCCTGTAGTTGAAGAAGCGGATTTGAGTTGCGCAGATGCGCAGCGGATGCCTAGAGGATATAGCGGATGCATAACGGATGACGACGGATGTAGAACGGATGTTCCCTGTATGCATTGCAGATGCAGAACGGATGCGTTGGATACATTTTCTGCTCAAAAAGTTTTGAGCAGCTCAAAACTTTTTAAGTGGATAGAACCTCAGTCAACGGATGCTGGACGGATAGAGAGGATGAAAAACGGAGGCAGTGAGTACAGAACGGATGAATTGGGTTAACCAATGGATGGCAAGTGTTTCTCTCCGTTTTACATCCTCTTTCCATCCATTGGTGCAGTGTGACTTGGGCTTAACATCCTATCAGTGAGAACAATCAACCGGTGGAACGGCTTGCTTTCAGAAATTGTGGGTGCTCCATCACTGGAGGCTTTTAAGAAAAGACAGGACAGCAACTTGTCTGGAATGGTATGAAGCCATGATGGCAAACCTATGGTATGTATGCCATAGGTGGCATGCAGAGGCATTTGTGCCGGCACGTGAGCTGCAGGAAAATTTACCTCACTGCACATGTGCATGCCTCATAGCTGATTTTCAGCCAGTTTGAGGCATTTTTCGGCCTCCCAAAGGCTTGAGGAAGGCTTCTGCAGGCTTCAGAAAGCTTTGTAGGCCAAAATCTAGCCCTGTTTCATCACTTCCATTTTTTTCGGAGACGTGGGGGGTTGCGCATTGGCTTCTGGGTGCTGGCACATGAGTGAGAGTGTGCAAGTGCACGCACAATTTTTAGCACAGGAGCCCTAAAAGGTTAGCCACCACTGGTATAATGTCTTCTGCTTGAGCACGGGTTGGACTTGAAGACCTCCAAGGTCCCTTCCAACTCTGTTATTCTGTTATTCCTATAAAGGAGAGTAGGAGCTGTGAGTGTCTCTGTGGATGCAGACACGTGTAATTTAAGAACTTACCGCAAGCCAACTTCCCTCACTGTTAGCCTTGCTGGCCAAGGCCAAGGCTATTGGGAGTTCAGTAGCTTTTGTCAAGCCATATTTTCCACACCCCTGAAATGTTTTCTCACTTTCATTTTTAGTGACTTTGAGTCAGTGCAGTTGGTGTCGACAGCAGCCATATGATGGAATTTTGTCTGAGAAAAAAATCATGTAAATGTAAGGTACTATTGTTACTACTAATAAAAAAAGAAAATTTAGGAAAAGTTACCCGCTGACTTTAACGAGGCTTTTAACCTTGGCTAGCCTAAGCTACGTATTCAGTGCAATTCTGTTTCCTTGGGTCAAGATTAAACAACCAACATGATTTTGGCAACAAATATTCTTGTCTATTTTATTTGCTAGAAAAGCATCGTTATGAGCAGGCAAAGTGGACGTTGACTGCTGTGATGTTGTTATTACCTCCCACTCCAGGAGAACAGCTTGTTCAACAAAAGGCAACATACTAAATGGAATAACACTTGTATGGTGGGAAGACAAATCCAGAGGAACCCATTAAGAATTTGAAATGGACTTTTCCTTTTTAAATGTAGCACAGAGAAGTAAGATTTGTTTCTAAAAGCTTCAGACAGAACCAGCTAGAAGAATTTGTCACATTCAAAACCGTACACTTCTGTATTTCAGCTGGTATTCAACTTGCTGACCTCCATTATTGAAAAATGTTCACTTAAGACAATTAAGAATTGTCAATGGAATTATGAATATCTTACATTTGCTTTTGCTCACAGTAACAGATTAAAAAAGATCATAGGTATTTCAAAAATAGCTGAAATGGTTTCTGAAAGAGTAAAAAGAAAAGAAAAAGTCAATTGAATCAATCAAGCATCAGTAAACACATAATGAATTTTTGTGAAATCATTTAAGCCCATGTCACACTGCCCAACGGATGCAAAAAGGACACAACGGACGAGCGAAATGTTCCATCCGTTGTTATCCACTCTCAAAAGGGGCAAAAATTTGCATAACCAGAGCGGATAACACGGACGCGGGGAAGATGCAGGGCGGATGCAAAGCGGATGCAGAACGGAAGCCCAGCAGATGGAAGCGGATGGGAGCAGATGGCACATCCGCTGGGCTTCCGGGGGGCCTCAGCAAAGCGGACGCGGAACAGATGAAGCAGATGCACAGTGGATGCACAGCGGAAGCCTAATGGATGCCTGGCGTTAATTGCGCATGCGGGGGGGATGCATTGCGTCAGCCCCGCGGATATAACAGAAGCAGCTCGGAAGCAGGTCGCCATTCAGAGGAAAGACCTGCTGCCAGACAGATTGGCTGCCCTGCCTGCCCTGCCTGCATGTCTGCCTGCCAGCCTTGCTGCCAGCCTTGCTACCAGCCTTGCTGCCAGCCTCCCTGCCAGCCTTGCTGCCACCCTCCCTGGCACCCTTGCTGACAGCCTGCCTGCAAGCCTTGCTGACAGCCAGTCTGCCTGCCAGCCTTGCTGCCTGCCTTCCTGCCAGCCTTGGTTCATATCTGCCTGCCAGCCTTGGTGCTGCCTGCCTGCCAGCCTTCCTGCTAGCCTTGGTGCCTGCCTCCCTGCTAACCTTGGTGCCTGCCTTGGTGCCAGCCTCCCTGCCAGCCTTGGTGCCTGCCTGCCTGCCTGCCAGCCTTGGTGCCAGCCTTGGTGCCTGCCTCCCTGCCAGCCTTCCTGCCAGCCTTGGTGCCTGCCTGCCTGCCAGCCTTCCTGCCTGCCTTCCTGCCAGCCTTGGTTCCTGCCAGCCTCCCTGCCAGCCAGCAACCCCACAACCATGCGGAAGCACAGCAAGCCTCAGCCATCTGCTGCCAGCCCTGGCAAGAGGGCCAGGGCTACCATCCCGCCCCCTGGCCCTCACTCTGGTTCTGCTGGGGCTTCTGCAGAACAGACTCGCTCTTCTGGGGCTGGGGCTTCTGCTTCTTCTGCTTCTGGAGGAGCTGATGACAAGCACTCCAGCACCAGCCACCTCCACAGCACCTGCACCCTTCACCCCTGAGACTGAGCGATCAAGAGGAGTGCCAGAAACTCATTTTTGTCTTATAGCTTGTTGTTAATAAAGTCTATTTTTGATTCACACACTTGCTTCATTTCTTTTTTTTAATAAAGTCTTGCTGGAAACTTTTATAAATGGTTTAAGCCTTTGCATGCTTGTGGGCTGGGTTAAGATAGCTGTGGGATGGGTTGAGATCGCTGTGGGATGGGCAGGGATACCTGTAGGATGGTTAATAGCTGTGGGATAGATAAACCTCCAGTGCAAGCATAGTGGGACTGTATGGTCCACCCTCCCAGGTGCCACACCTACGGCCCTTTATTATCAATAATAATGTAATAATTATCCACACATGTCAACACAAACACAACTCTTTATTAAACGCCCTGTTCATTGTAGGCCAACCAAACATACATGGCCCAATCCCATCCATGTGATGAGACAGGCTGAAGGAAGCATCCATTAAGCATCTACCATCCTGTCTTGCCACTCCACTGCTCCAGCTGGGGATTTGCACCAGTGTTTCAGGAGGTTGCGCTGCTTCTTCGCTTCATGTGAGGCTCTGTTGGGGCCTTGCACATCCTCAGTGTCGATCAGGTTTCGCCCTTGCCTCCATTCCCAGGCTCCATGTCCCCATTGACTTGCTGGAGGTCCACGAGCCTGTTCTGCAAGACTGGGTAGCGGGTGCGCATGAGATTGTGTAGGATGCAGCAAGCTTCCATGATCCTCCTCACGGTCTCTGGGCAATGCTGCATGGTGGTGATAAGTACCTGGAACCTGTTGGCCAAGATGCCAAAGGCATTCTCTACTACCCGCCTTGCCCTGGACAGCCTGTAGTTGAAGATCCTCTCTTCATGGGTGAGGAGTCTGGAAGTGTAGGGCTTTATGAGTTAAGTTGTGAGGGAGAAGGCGTCATCCCCCATGATGAAGTAGGGCACATCTTGTGTGTCGTTGGGCAGGGGTTCTGGATCTGGAAAGCCCACGAAGAGGTTGCCTTCCAGCTCCTCCTTGAGGTGACTGGCATTGTATACCTGGGCATCTGAAGATGAGCCGTTGCCTGAAGCATCGATGTACATGAACTTGTAGTCAGCATCGACCATGGCGAAGAGGATGATGCTGAAGAAGCCCTTGTAATTGAAATAAGTGGACCCCGACTTGGGTGGTGCTTTGCAGGCCACGTGCTTGCCATCTATGGCTCCAACGGTGTGTTTTAAGTTCCACTTCTGATACCACTGCTCTGCAACTTTCTTCTAGCCTTCTTCAATGGAGGGGTACTGGAGGAGCTCCTCCAGGTATTCTTCGATGATGGCCTGCACCACTTCTCTGACCACAATGCTGATGGTGTTGGATGGCACACTCCTGCCGTATTGCATGCTCCTGTAGGAGGTCGTTGAGGCCACGTGGCGCAGAGTGAGTGCCACCTTGAGCCCAGGTTCCAGGCTGGGCCGGAAGCTGGTGTTTGCCTTGGTCAACCTGGGTGTTAGCCGCTGCACAACTTCATCAAACATGGCTGAAGGCATCCTCATGAAGTTCTGGAACGCCCAAGTGTCTTCGCTCCTGAGCTCCACCATCAGCTTGTTGTACAGTCCGTCGTCTGCTCTTCTGGCAAACCATCTTCGGATCCAGACTCTTTTTGGGTGCCTCCTTTTCTTCTCGCAGTAGAGTTCACAGAGCCTACAGATGGCTTCACACTGTTGCAGAACGATGGTTTCTGCCGAAAGGACTTTGTTACAATCCACGGTGGACATGACTGGATGCTGTGGAAGAGGAAGAGCCAGATGAAGGCTGCAGAGGTCTGCCCCACTGGGCTGCTGTTCTGAAAGTGAGATGCAGGCAAGTTGCTCCCCCTTTTTATAGGCAGTATAGGTTTTCCGCTAGGCATCCTCTACGCATCCTCTAGGCATCCTCTAGACATCCTTAATATCCGAGATAGGTCCCTTCTGCGAACGTTTTTTCCATTTTAAACACTTTGTTTCCATTCTGCATCCACTAGGCATCCGTTCCGCTTCCGTTCTGCTTCCTCCCTGCGTCCGAGCGGATGCGAGTTGCGCAGATGCGTAGCGCATACCTAGCAGATATAGCAGATGCGTAACAGATGCGTAACGGATGCGTAGCGGATGCAAAATGGATGAACTGGATACATTTTCTGCGCAAAAGTTTTGGGCAGCCCAAAACTTTTGGAGCGGATGAAACGTCAATAAACAGATGTTGGACGGATAGAGAGGAAGCCAAACGGAGGCCGTGAGTACATTGCGTTTTCCAACGGATGGCAAGGTTTTTTGTCCATTTTACATCCTCTTTGCATCCATTGGTTCAGTGTGACATGGGCTTTACTTAAGGAGTAGCTTGCTGATACAGAAGGAATTTCAGTTTTTCAAAAAATGTGTTTTGAAATGAAATTAACCAGATCCAAAGAAAAGTCTGATCTACTCTATTTCATTTTGAAACAGAAGTTTGCTTTGACTATTCTTTTATTCTAAGGGATACATGTAAAGCATGAGGGAATTAACCAAACCTTTATGCATGTACTTCTTTAAAACAAAACAAAACCTTATGCATTTTTATCAGAATTGAATTTCTACCGTATTCGGGGGGCTTATCCCTAGAGAAAATGCACGGGATTAACTCATGAGCATTAAAAGTTAATTTAACCTTAATTGAGATTAACCCGTGAGCCTTAAAAATGGTGCTCATGTGGCAGAATGTGAGAATTGATTCTGCTAACTGGTATTTCACATATCTGCTAGAAAGAACAATGCTCAATTATTACTTTGCACAAGCAATGTAATAAGGCACCAGCTTCTGCCTGTGATACTTTAGAAACCCACAAAAGTACTTTTGGACAATAATTCATGAATGGAAGTGAGAAGAATAAATCGCAGTGGATGCCTAGCTGATATAGCGGACGCGTAACGGATGACGACGGATGTAGAACGGATGTTCCCCGTATGCCTAGCGGATGCAGAATGGATGCGTTGGATACATTTTCCGCTCAAAAAGTTTTGAGCAGCTCAAAACTTTTTGAGCAGATGGGACCTCAGTTGACGGATGCTGGATGGATAGAGAGGATGAAAAACGGAGGCAGTGAGTACAGAACGGATGAATCGCGATAACCAACAGATGGCAAGTGTTTCTCTCCGTTTTACATCCTCTTTCCATCCATTGGTGCAGTGTGACATGGGCTTAAGTAAACAGCTGCAGTGATTCCCTCAACAACAGTGGCAAGAAAAATTATAAAATGAGGCAAAACTCTCTTCATAAATGTCTCAGTTAGCAACAGAAATGTAAGGCTCAGTTGTGGACATAAATCAAGGAATAACTGTATTTATTTTAGCTGCCACTCCAGCAGATTCTGGGCAGCTTACAAAATAGAATGCTAAATGTTTCTTCCCTACTCAAGAATGGGAAGGATATAACAGGTCAATATGTTTTTGCTTTACACTTAGTCCTTAGAAAGACATACTAAAATAAAATTGGCATTTTGGGGCAGCCTTGACCTCTGTGGAAAACCTAAACTCATTATAGGAGAGCTTTTTTTCCCTTTTGGTTTTCGATTTTTTTTGTAAGTTGAGTCCTTATTCCTCAATTATTTTCTTCATAAAATCTATATATGTATTGGAACTTGAGCTAAAATCTGTCTCCGCTGTCCTAGTGTCAGAGGAAAAAAAACATAAAATAAAAATATTGGGATAAGGCAAGTATTAGTAGGCAGAACTACCCTCAAATTCACACAGCTGTGATCCTGCAACATTATAGGTGCTCATCATTTTTTTTTCATAATCCTCCTAGGTCTCATTCATGTGAGATGGAAACAATTACATTAACATGCAGATGCAGATTCCAGCGATCTCCTTGGAATAGACAAATATACTTTGAAATAATTTACAAATGATGCACAAAAAATTGTGTGCCACCTGGTCAGTGCTGCGGAAAAAAAAATACTTTTCTCCCCATAGGCTTTTTATGTATGATGTTTCTGTTTTCACACAGAGAACAGAGAAAAAACAACGGAGCGTTAGCTGGAAAAGTGGACTTTTAACTCGTTCAGAAACAAGCTGTTTCCCAAGGCTGAATGTAGACAGATGGAGGGAAGAAATATTTATATTTGCAGAGAAAATTCTACAGTTCTCTCTAGGGCTGAAAATATAAATATTAAAGAATAATTAGGATGGTAAGAGTCCCAAATAAAATGGATTCCCAAACCAATATGCTACCCAACTTCATTCTTACATTGTTAGCCCATTTGATTGATACACTTTTACATTAGTCAGAATTGGTCCTATCTACACAGCTATCCCTCCCCCACCCACTGTTCATAATCAATTTAAAAGTCATATTGATATCATTGTGCCTGATTCTGAATCAATCAGATTCAGAATCAGGCACAATGATATCGTTAATCTGACTTTTAAATAAATAATCAACAATCAGCTTTAACAGCAACTCGTAACTATTGACTTCTGCCTGGCCGCTAAAATGATTGAGAGCCTCAAGGATATTAGTATGAATATGGATCACAACATTAAAAAAAGTTTGAATGTGAAGTTTGATCAAAATAACTTTGTATTTTGTAGCAGGTTTCGGCAGAAGGCATTGACCAATTTTTAGCAGCATATCTGGTGTCCTAAAATTGCTGGACCAATTGCAAAGAGCAACAGATTGCACATATGCTAACTTTCAATCAATCAATCAATCAGAATAGAACTGGAAGGGATCTTGTAGATCTTCTCATCCAACGCTCTGCTCAAGCAGGAGAGCCTACACCATTTCAAACAGGTGGCTGTCCAGTCTTTTCTTAAAGACCTCCAGTGATGAAACAATTTTTGAAGGCAAGCTGTTCCATTGCTTAATTGTCCTCACTATTAGGAAGTTTTTCCTTAATCCCAGATTATTTCTCTCCTTGATTAATTTCCATCATTTCTTGTCCTGCCTACAGGTGCTTTGGAAAATATGTTGACCCCTTCTTCTTTGTGACAGCCCCTCAAATACAGGGATACTACGATCACGTCACCCATAGTCCTTCTTTTCTCCTAATGTGGGAGAGAAAGTATTTGGTGCAGTACTCTCTTAATGTAGGAGAGAGTCTTTGTTTTCAACAACTTCTCCACTGTACATTTAAGGCAGGGATTAGCAGGGCTTCTTGGCTTCCTTCTGTGTCTGTCGGGCTCTGAGTTTGCTATGGAGCCCATTGACTCCAAACATACCTTGCAGCAAATCAGCTGGCAGTGGAGAATATCACCTTAGCTCTGCTGACACAGGATCTGTATTGCTGCTTGTGTGCTAGCCGGTGGTGTTGAATGTTGCTTTAGAATGATTCAGCAGAGCTGGGAGTTGCAGGATGGATTCTGAAACAACTGTGGGGCTGGAAATGGCTTTTTTATGTACTGATGTGGTGCATATTATGAGAGGGGGTTGTGGCACATATAGGTGGTAATTAAGCATTGAGTTAAGACATGGTGAAGGTCTTAACTCAATGCTCATCCCCACCAGGTGGGGATCAGTTAGTGAGGGTCAGAATAGGTTAGGGATGTAGATATGTTGTAGGGTTAATAGCATTTAGAGATAATAAGTTAGTCTGGCCAAAACTAGAATTGAGTATAGGCTGGGGTGTGGTGGGGGTGTGTCTCATAATAATGATAATAAAAGGAAAGAGAGCAAACTCAAACCCAATGCTAACCTTGCCTGGCTTTTAGCCATTCTTGCCTGATTAGAGTATTTGTTGTTTGATGAATAAACCATCATTGTTCTAAAAAGGAGCTGGAGTTTGGATTCATTTCAAAACAAATCTTCAATACTCAAGGACTGGCTGAGAGTATCTTGCACAATGGACCGAACTTAAAACTAATCAAATACATTGAAATGTTGAGTAGAAACTCTAGAAAGAATCTAAAAACTCTAGAAAAAAGACCAACAAATTATTAGGGAACTGGAGGTTAAAACATACAAAGAATAGTTGCTAGAATTGGGTATGTCTAGTTTAATGAAAAGAAGGACTACGGATGACATGATAGCAGTATTCCTATATCTCCGATATGTGGGGTTGCCATAAAGATAACAGATAATCAGAGCTGGAAGGACCTTGTAGGTCATCTAGTCCAACTTATTTCTCAAGCAGGACACCCTATGCCATTTCTGACAAATGGCAGTCCAATCTCTTCTTGAAGGTCTCAAGTGATGATGCTCCCACGACTTCCGAGGACCAGCTGTTCCATTGGTTGATTGTTCTCACTGTCAGAAAGTTTCTCCTTATTTCCAGGTTGAATCTCTCCTTGTTCAGTTTCCATCCATTATTCCTTGTCTGGCCTTCGGGTGCTTTAGAAAATAGCTTGACCCCTTCCTCTCTGTGGCAGCCCCTCAAATATTGGAAGGCTGCTATCATGTCTCCTCTGGTCTTTCTCTTCACTAGACTAGCCAGGTCCAACAGGGGTGGGATCTGACAGGGTTAACTACCAGTTTGGTGATTTACGAGGTTTGGTGATTTACGATGTGCTTCCCTGCACGCTGCGCATGCGCCCCTGTAAATCGTCATCAGCACACTGCGTGTAGAGAAGCAGCCTTTGAAAAAGCCCTTTTTTCCTGCTTTTTAAACTGCTGCTGTGCCTTGCACGGCAGCTGAAGTTCAAAAATCAGGAAATAAACATCAGGTAAGAGCCCAGGTGGGCAGGTGGGCAAAAACATCAGTAGACATAGAACCGGTTCTATGTCTGCTGCTCTTCAGAGCTACCGGTTCTGTAGCGGTTCTGTAGAGGTGGACAGAACCGGTACAAACCCACCCTTGAGGTCCAGTTCCTGTAACTGTTTTTCAAATGTTTTAGTCTCCAGTCCGCTAATCATCCTAGTTGCTCTTCTCTGAACTTTTTCTAGAGTCTCAACATCTTTTTTATAGTGTGGCGACCAAAACTGGATGGAGTATTCTAGGTGTGGTCTTACTAAGGCTTTATAGTACCTCACTTGATCTTGATTGTATCCCTCTGTTCATGCAATTTAGGATTGATTCGCTTTTTTGGCTGCTGCTGCTGCACACTGCTGGCTCATATTTAGCTGGCTGTCCACTAAGACTCCAAGATCCCTCTCACAGTTCCTGCTGTTGAGCCTGGTTTCACCCAGTCTATATGGGTACTTTTGGTTTTTCTTGCCTAACTGTAAGACTTTACTTTTCTCTACATTGAATTTCATTTTGTTAGATACGGCCCAGTATTCTAGTCTGTCAAGATCCATCTGGATTTTGAGCCTATTTTCTTGGGTGTTAGCTGTTCCTGCCAGCTTAGTATCATCTGCAAATTTGGCAAGTTCCCCTTCTATTCCCTTATCTAAGTCGTTAATGAAGATATTGAAGAATACTGGGCCTAAGACGGAACCTTGTGGCACCCCGCTGCTTACTTCCCTCCATGTAGACTTAGACCCATTAAGGCTACTCGTTGAGTACGGTTTGTCAACCAGTTGTGAATCCATCTGGTGGTGGTGCTATCTATCCCACTTTTTTCTAGCTTATCAAAAAGTAGGTTGTGGTTGACTTTGTCAAATGCCTTGCTGAAAGAAGATGGAGTGAAGCTATTCTCCAAAGCACCTGAGGGCAGGACAAGAAGCAATGGGTGGAAACTAATAAAGGAGAGAAACAATCTAGAACTAAAGAGTAATTTCCTGACAGTTGGAACAATTAATCAGTGGAACAACTTGCCTCCAGAAGTTATGAATGCTCCAACGCTGGAGGCTTTTAAGAAAAGATTGGATAACCATTTGTCTGAGATGGTATTGGGTTTCCTGCCTGAGAAGGGGGTTAGACTAGAAGACCTACAAGGTCCCTTCCAACTCTGTTATTCTGTTCTGTTCTGTTCTGCAAATCTCATGGGATCTGCCATGATTGCCAAAATCTCACAAGGTATCAGTTATCTTTGAAAAAGGAGGGCTAGGGCAGAACACCTCTTAGGGTTTGAAAGACACAACTCTCACATTGCAGAAACCTGGGTAACAGTGAGAATTTTGTGCACTTAATTTTCTTTATTAGAGACTGACGAAATATATACATATACTTCCATAGAACAGAGTTTTTTCCCCTCAAGATTAAAAGACAGGGTGGAGTATAAATTGGGCAATACTATGCCTGCAGTTAGTGATGACTTTGTGTGCTTTTCTTTTGAAGTTTGGATTTGGGCCCTTTCTTATTCAGCCACACTTCTTAATCTAAACTGAACCTGTCACTCTTTTTCCTGTTTCCTTTTTTCCCTGTCATCTTCCTCATCTTTAAGAACTGCATGACAAATGCCACACATTCCTCTCTATGCTAGGAATAATTTGGCCAAAAGGTTTGTTCAATTCACCATTTTCTTCATATATGGGAGAAAGAACTTCATTTTTTAAAAAAAGAATGTGGGGAAACTCAAAACTGACAGAGCATTTTGTATCGTATTCACAGTCTTGACTTTCTCTCTGAAGCATTACAGGTAGTCCTCGACTTACAACAATTTGTTTAGTGACCATTCAAAATTACAACAGCCCTGAAAAAAAAGACTTATGACTGTTTTTCACACTTACGACTGTTGCAGTATCCCCCATTGTCATGTCATCAAAATTCGGACGCTGGGCAGCTGACTCATATTTATGACGGTTGCAGGGTCCCAGAGTCATGTGATCACCATTTGCAACCTTCTGACAAGCAAAATCAATGAGAAAGCCAGATTCACTGAACAACTGTTTTACCCATTTAACAATGGCAGGGATTCCCTTAACAACTGTGACAAGAAAGGTTGTAAAATGAGGCAAAATTCACTTAACCACCATCTCATTTAACAACAGGAATTTTGGACTCCATTGTGGTTTTAAGTCGAGGACTACCTGAATTTTTCAGAATTCATGTCCTTCCCTAAGAATCTGAGGTTTTGTCTCTTTTCTAATGTACATCACGTATGAGAACGCTAACTATGATGAAGCAGCCTTGAAAATGTAGCTTGATTACATAGCATCTTAAAGCCCCTGTCACACTGCACCAACGGATGCAAAAGAGGATGTAAAATGGACAAAAAAGCTTGCCATCCGTTGGTTCATGTGATGTATCCGTTCTGTACTCACTGCCTCCGTTTTGCTTCCTCTCTATCTGTCCAGCATCCGTTTATGGACGTTTCATCCACTCAGAAAATTTTGAGCTGTTCAAAACTTTTGCGCGGAAAATGTATCAAATTCATCCGTTCTGCATCCGCTACGCATCTGCTATGCATACGTTCTGCATCCGTTACGCATCCGCGATATCCGCTAGGCATCCGTTCCGCATCCGCGCAACTCGCATCCACTCGGACGCAGGGAGGAAGCGGAACGGACGCGGAACGGATGCAGAACGGATGCAGAACAGATGCCTAGCGGATGCAGTATGGAAACAAAGCATTTAAAACGGAAAAAACGTTCGCAGAGGGGACCTATCTCGGATATTAAGGATGTCTAGAGGATGCCTAGAGGATGCCTAGAGGATGCAAAGGGACACCTATACTGCCTATAAAAAGGGGGAGCAACTCATCTGGATCTCACTTTCAGAACAGCAGCCCTGCGGTGCAGACCTCTGCAGCCTTCATCTGACTCTTCCTCTTCCACAGCATCCAGTCATGTCCACCGTGGATCGTAAAAAAGTCCTTTTGGCAGCCACCATCCTTCTGCAACAGTGCGAAGCCAACTACAGGCTCTGTGAACTCTACTACGGGAAGAAAAAGAGGTGGCCAAGAAGCGTCTGGGTACGAAGATGGTTCACCAGAAGAGCAGAGGACGGACTGTACAACAAGCTGATGGTAGAGCTCAGGAACGAAGACACTCGGGCATTCCAGAACTTCATGAGGATGCCTCCAGCCATGTTTGATGAAGTTGTGCAGCGGCTGACACCCAGGTTGACCAAGGCAAACACCAGCTTCCAGTCCAGCCTGGACCCTGGGCTCAAGGTGGTACTCACTCTGCACCACCTGGCCTCAGGGACCTCCTACAGGAGCATTCAGTACGGCTGGAGGGCCAGGGGGCAGGATGGTAGCCCTGTCCCTCTTGCCAGGGCTGGCAGAAGATGGCTGAGGCTTGCTGTGCTTCTGCATGGTTGTGGGGTTGCTGGCTGGCAGGGGGGCTGGCAGGAACCAAGGCTGGCAGGGAGGCAGGCACCAAGACTGGCAGTAAGGCTGGCAGGGAGGCAGGCACCAAGGCTGGCAGGCAGGCACCAAGGCTGGCAGGCAGGCAGGCAGCAAGGCTGGCAGGCAGGCTTGCAGTCAGGCTGGCAGGCAGGCTTGCAGTCATGCTGGCAGGAAGGCTGTCAGGAAGGTTGGCACCAAGGCTGGCAGGAAGGCTGGCAGGGAGGCAGGCAGCAAGGCTGGCAGGCAGACATGAACCAAGGCTGGCAGGCAGGCAGGCAGGCAGCAAGGCTGGCAGGCAGGCAGGCAGCAATGCTGGCAGGGAGGTTGGCAGCAAGGCTGACAGGCAGACTGGCTGGCGGCAAGGCTGGCAGGCAGGCAGACAGCAAGGTTGGCAGGGAGGCTGGCAGGGAGGCTGGCAGCAAGGCTGGCAGCAAGGCTTGCAGGCAGGCATGCAGGCAGGGCAGGCAAGGCTGTCAATCCATCCGGCAGCAGGTCTCTCCTCTGAATGGTGACCTGCTTCCGAGCTGCTTCCCTTATATCCGAGGGGCTTACGCAATGCATTCTCCCTGCATGCGCAATTAACGCTAGGCATCCGTTAGGCTTCCGCTGTGCATCCGCTCGGCTTCCGCTCTGCATCTGCTTCATCCGCTCGGCGTCTGTTCTGCATCCGCTGTATCCGTTCCGCGTCCGCTTTGCTGAGGTCCCCCAGAAGCCTAGCAGATGTGCCATCCTCTCCCATCCACTCCCATCCGCTGGGCTTCCATTCCGCATCCGCTTTCCATCTGCTATTCGTCCTCCCCGCGTCCGTTCCTTTCCGTGTTATCCACTCTGGTTATGCAAATTTTTGCCCCTTCTGAGAGCGGATAACAATGGATGGAACATTTTTCTTGTCCATTGTGTCCTTTTTACTAACGTTTTGCATCCGTTGGGCAGTGTGACAGGGCCTTTAGGTATCTTATTTTCTGTTGCTGGGTGTAATAATAAGGGCATTTTTCTTGCACCCTTGTTACCCTAATTCCTACAGTTGACAAGGGTCACTACCAAACCATAAACCTTTGATATAAAGGACTTTGGGGAAGGTGTGTCTGTTCAGAGAATCCATTAAGAAGCAAATGGTGTTTTTGTTTAATTGTCTGCCATCTCTTATAGACCACAATGATAAATGTTCTCATGACAATCTGCCTCTCAACTGGTCTTTTAGATCTTCCAATGATGCACTTGTCACCATTGTGACCGAATCTATTCACCTGGCTTCCTTGCTCACCTTATTCTCTTTCCTTCCACCTTTCTGAGTATCACAACCTTGAGGCCTTTGCATCATGTATCAGAAGTTGGATCATTTGAACTTGGTCATTTGTTCTTCAAATGACTCTGAATTGATTTGTTTGATGATCCGTTGGTTTGTTTTTCTGGCTATCGGTGGTGTTCTTAATTGCAAGTCACCTAAAGTCATTGACCAAAATGGGCGACTATAGAAATTGAATGAATGAATGAATGAATGAATGAATGCATGAATGCATGAATGAATGAATGAGCAGGAGTCTTCTTCAACACCAAAGTTCAGGGCATCAATACTCTTCTTATTCTGCTTCTTTAAAGTCCAATTTTTGCTTCCATGAGTTAAATGCTGAGTTGTATTTATATATTCACAGAAGCCTATAAAAGATTTTACCCAGTGCTTCCAAATAAGCCAAAGTCCATTAAATTAAGATTTTTTATGGTAATAATTTTGGCAGACCACAACTAGTCTTTGCCTTGTTCTGCTGCTTCAGTTTGAAAGTGAGAATCAAAGAGTGAGAGAGGTGCTCTAAGAAAATGTCCATTCTTGGTATTATAAATAGACATTGTAGCTACTGTCACAGTAATGTGAAAGTAAAATGGCTTGCCATTTGTCAGGGGATAGACCTTGTTCTTTCAGCAGTCTGGGTTATTCCATTCTGATGGATAATATAGAAAGCTGATGTATAAACTAATAATATTACCTAATAATAAGCAGCATCCAGAAATCATGAGTCACTGACCAGCAGTGAAATTAAAATAATAACCGTGGGGTTATTTTTAGGTTTGGTTTCTGAGATTTTAGATGGCACTGAATATACATTTTCCAGCTGTTGTTTGCAAACTTGGGATTCAAGGCTGCAGCTGCAAACTACACACCCATCTCCTCAGATTAGTTTAGCTTAGTGGTGGGATTCAATTTTTTTTTACTACCGGTTCTGTGGATGTGGCTTGGTGGGCATGGCAGGGGGAAGAATACTGTAAAATCTCCAGTCAGAGGTGGGATTTGCTGCTTCTGTGAACTACTCAAAATTTTCACTACTGGTTCTCCAGAACTGGTCAGAACTTGCTGACTACCTACTCTGGTTTAACTCTAGCCTTAAGAAGCAAAAGAACACATAGAAGTCTTTGGAGATTCTCAGTCATCCAGGTCATGGTTGTCCCAAAGGTGCTTTTTCAGGAGGCAACTGGACTTTTTTGTTTTTCTTTGAAGACATTTCACTTCTCATCCAAGAAGCTTCTTCAGCTCTGATTGAATGGTGGGGAATGGAAAGGTTTATATTCCATGCAGACAAGGTTTTCTCCACACCCGTTTACACTACTCAGGTGACTCTGAGGACACAGATAAACCTTCAAGTTGCCTCAATGACTCTCTAAAAGAATGAAAAATGACCAGCTGTCTGCAAGGAATATAAATCCTTCCATTCCCCATCATCCAGTCAGAGTCGAAGAAGCTTCTTGGATGAGAAGTGAAATGTCTTCAGAGAAAAACAAGAAAGTCCACTTGCCTTCTTAAAAGGCACCCTTGGGACAAGACATAGAAGGCAGAACTGAAGTCCTGACACAGTTTGCTATTGAAGGTATTAAATAATCCTTTGAAAAATTGTGTTCAGGTTTTCCTTTTCATTTATCTTTTTAGTCAGCACTTTTTCTACCAGTTTCATGTCTACAGACTTCATGCACAACATCTAGAGAAGTAGAGCATCAGACAAGGTTTCTGGTAAATGATGCCTCTTCTGTTCTGTCTAAATGGTGACAGTTACAAACACCAGTTTTACTTTCCCATGGTATGCCAAATTCTATGGGAACATATACCAGATGTTCTGCTGGAAAACAGCATGGCCATCTGCTAGGCTAGGAAGGCTTTCTAGAATAGCCAGAGAGTTTTGGTCTGAAAAACTTTTTGTACTTGAGCTTGATCCAAATAAACGTGAATTGTATTTTCTGTACAACAGTCTCAGATCTTCCTTATTTCTACCAAGATTTTAGGAGATACCTGCAAATTCATATTTTTTCTAACACAATTCATTATTTAACACAAGAACATCTCTTTGCATTGTAAATTACTGCTATATAATTGGTAATCCATCTATGATGGATCTGTTAATGTAATCTTATCATAAAGTAACATTTGCTCATCTGATTATATTTCCTGTCTGGTTTACCAGGGAAGGTTGTCATCAATCTTGCAAGTTTGATAGTATAAATCTCCTGCCATCTCTTTTACAGGCAGATAAGGTATAGAGGTTTTTTTTTCTCTTCCCATTATGCAACTATCAGCTATGCTCTCTCTTACCTGATCATTCCCTAGGTAGCGTCTCTCCCATCATCTATCTTCCATTCTCACAATCAATTTTCTTCAATCATGCTCATCTTCTGGCATTGCATATATGCAGTTTTATAGGCAGGAATGCAATAGTGATTTGACATTGCCTTCTTCCAATATTTTTATTTTTCAACTTTTCAGACTACTTTATGCCCTGAAATTGCCAGGGCCAAAGTCATGTAGCTTCTGACATGAACCAAGGTTAGCTAGATACTGCCACATTCTGATTTGCCACTTGATTAAACATTGAGATCTTCAACTGATATATAGAAACAAAACAATTTTATGTTCTAAAGTAAAACATTATCTAAGCAACTCGGAATGCCTGCAGCAAGTAAAACTTGTCCATAATTGACTGAGGAATTCTAGGAGCTGAAGTCCATACATCTTAAAGTTGCCAATATTGAGAAATACTGCTCTAAGGGTTGGATGACAAAAAAGTATTGACTCATATTAATTTTGAATTGACATTGAATTAGCTCTAAACTACAATACTTTATTCTTTTATGTGTCTCACTCTTTTTCCAACCTAGAGGTGTAGATATTAATTGAAATGCATGCAGTCAGTAAGACTTATTAAAAATGTTCAAGTGGAGATTGAGAACTCTGGGCTCACTGAAAGAAAACACAGGATATTTTTCATACTTATTTGTTTATTTTATTTATATGCCATGCATCTCACTTTCCAAAGATATCCAGCATTCTGAGCATTTATGTGCTATGCAAAACTGCTGCCCAGGATGTAAATATTCCTCCACTTTTTGACATACTTGTAAAGAAATTTAACACCATTTAACCCTATTGCTATAAGTAAGCAAGATGGAGGCCATGATCCCACATCTGCTTTCTTAAGAATCACTGCCAGTAGGTTTGTTGTTTGAATATACCTTCATTGAACTGCACAGCCAAGCATATACCTTGTCTGGTAGCTGCCCAATATTGCTCTTTGCTCAGGTCACCTTGATGAATTGGTGAATGCCACAAATATTCCACCGGCATGTTAAAATTAATGCAGTAAAACTACACGGTTGCTTATTCAGAGTACTGCTTACAAGTGTGTAAATTTGTCCCTAAGAGGGAAAACAGCACTGACTATTTTCAGAAGAAGAGCAAAGTGGAAAATAATAAAATAAAAAAACAGATATAAAATCCCAAACATGAATGGAGAACAAAGGAACTGGTCCCAAAGATGATTTCCAACACTTGTTTAAAATTCACCCATTGCTTATTTTGGGAGATATGTTAAATACTGTTATTTTTAATTATTTATTGATATTCTCTCTCTCTCTCTCTTTCTCTTCTTTTGCTTTCTTTCTGGTACAAAAAATAGCTCATACGCAGGGCATACATTAAAAACCACAAAGAGCCAAGATCTGCTGAGAGGAAGAGAAGTGCAAAACTCAGCATGTTCAGGGATGCAATTCAAGGCCCATCCCCCTTGATCTGCTAAGCAAGGAGCTTTCTATTGAAAGCCACTCAACAGGTCTTGCTTGTTAATGGCTCCCCTGCTTTTATCCTGTTAGCAAATCAAGCTACACTCCAGCTTTTTTCCTCCTGCTCTTAGAATACTCTGCTCCATTTGGCTTCTATCACTGTGTGAAAATATAAACTTCCAAATAACTTTTAAAGCGCTGGTCCAAAACTTTTGCTACCTGAAATGGACAAAATCTCTCCCACCCTATTAGGACCAACAATCAGTCACACAAGTGATACATGAATGAGGCAGCCAGTCTTTCGACTTTGAAAAGCTGATTGAAAGTAAGAAGTGGTGTGCTGATGAGGTAGCCAGCTTTCAATCTCACACACCACTTCTTACTTTCTTTCTGCTTCTTCATAATGTGATTTCAGCAAAGTCTATATACTAGGGAGTTTGCTTTGCATCACTTCAACAGTCTTCTGTCTGTCTATTTGCTGTTGGTATGGTTGACTTTCATAAGAGAGAAAGATGGAGCTGTCTTATTTTCCTTCACATTTACTCTAGACAGCAGGAATATCTCAATCTGCCATGGAGTTTAAGTTATACATTCAACAGTTAGTTCTTCTTGAATTAGTTCTGTTCTCCCTGACAATTCTTTCTTTCTCTTCTCTGTGTCCTGAAGTCTCTCATTTGACTAGGGTTGAACCCATCTAGGTCCCAATGAAATCTTCTTCATCTCGGTTGTTTCCTGAATAAGACTCTTCTTTTTGCCATCCTGTCCTATTTTTCCTTTTCTTATTTTATTTTTTATTTAGGTTAATTTAATTATTATATTTGTAGACCACATCAAAACATTTAGACTAGTGTTCCCCAACCCCCAGGCCATGGCCCACTACCAGATCATGGCCTATTTGCAACCGGGCTATGGGCTGGTGCACATGTGTATGTGCAGCTCAACTCATGTGAACACCAGGTTGTACGCACACACTTGCACACATAGCTCAATGCAGTCGAGCTGCATGTGTGTGGACATGTGCACTAACCCACCAGTTACACAAATTGAGCTGCACATTCCTGTGCACCAGCCATGCTGGTGCAGCCTGGTTTCCCTCTGCCCCTCCAGCCATGCCACCAAGACTCAAAGGTTGGGGACCGTTGATTTAGACTATAGATCAGGTTTCTCAACTTTGGCAACTTTGTCATGCTAGCTGAAAAATTCTGGGAGTTGAAGTCCACATCTCATTTATTTATTAAATTTACCTCTGCCCATCTCACCCACGCTTAACATTACTAAGGTTAAAAAACTGCTGTGGATGGTCTACAATGTATAGATAATTCTCAGAGCAAGGACAAACCATTCCATCTCTCTTTTTCTGTCAAAAATCCTCCAGTGAAATGTGGCTACTGAATCTGCATTACTTATAAAGACTAATCATTTTAGTTATCTGTGCTTAGAATCAATGTTATGCTTTGGAACAAATGATTTGGAGAAGGACTAAGATTTTGATCATGGCCATTTTTAAACCAACTTCTTTTTAGTTTTAGAATGGCTTGATAACATCTGAAATAACATTTATGTTGGCCTGGTATACTGTAAGAAGAAAACATGAATAGTTCCAGCAGGGACCATGTTTACTTTACAAATCCTCTTAAGCTAGCCAATTTCTGCACTATTCTAGGAAGCTCCACAGTATTCTTAAGAGTATATCCCATCAGTGTCACCAAGAAGTTTCTATTCCTTGTACATAAACTGAAATAAATTCTTATTCTCTGTCTGTTGTATTCATTGGTTAAATGTTTGACCATCTTTACAAAAAACAAAAAACCACCACACCCTAGATCTTTGAAAGAGGACATTGCTGAGTCATTGCACTGGAACAAAGGATAAGTAGAGAGAGGATCCGTCTACTTATTGTATTACATCATACCTATACAATTGGTAGATAAACCCAAAGTAAAATTATCAAGCTAGGTTTCCACACTGCTAATACATCTTGCCAAATTTTATAAGCAGGCATCTGAGCATACACTAGGATGTATTTCTTTTTTTTTTAAGAAAAAAAACATTTCTTTGTCATTATTTTTGTTTAGAATCTGTCAAATGTCAGGTACATTCCACGTGCAATTCCCCTTCAAAGCGATGTGGTTTGCAACTCTATTGGGAAGTCAAGTCAGTTAGCTCAAGAAGTATCACTGTAAATTTCTCAGGAGCTGCAGAGCAGGGCTGATCTCCATTGATAGGATCACCTACCTTGTCCTGTCAGCCATTTCTGGGTTTCTTGAACCAGTGGAACCAGTGGAACCAGTGAACCACTGGAACCAGTGCTGCTGGTTCGCACTGGTAAACAGTTGGTCCTGCCTACCCACCTCTGTCTCTTCCTGTGCTTTATTTCCTTGTTTTTCAGTTCAGCTGATTCTCATAGCAGAGTGGATTGTGCACCTCAGCTATTTTAACCACCAGCACTGAATAAAAGGTTAGTTTTGAAGGGTAAAAGTGGTGGTTTATGAACGCTGTGCATACATTCTCATAGAACCGGTAGTAAAAAAAAAAAAAAGGATGAATCCCACCACTGCCTGGAACCAACTGGCTTATTTTCATTGTTCCCTATTCACTGCTCAGTTTGTTTTCACCCATCACCCTTAAAATTTACTGATGACTCTGATACTCATTCATTGGCATCTTGAAACAATCCTATACGAGAAGTTCTTGGTGCTTTCGGAGCTTGGTTGCTTTCTTGCAGATGTTTCATTACCCAAACTAGATAATGTTACCTAGTTTGAGTAATGAAATGGTCTGAATGAATGGTAATGGTAATGAAAGACATTTCTTGCAATGTCTGCAAGAAAATAACCAAGCTCCAAAAGCCCAAAGACCCTTCAATTCAAGTCTGAGCTACAAATATTGTCAATATCCTTTATTTCAGAACTAAGCCACATTTAATTTATTGGAACAGTTAAATAAAAACTTTTTTAAATATCAGGGAAGGAAACCTTTCTGCTATTCCCTTCACGATTCCTCTTCTATCCATCTCATATTATTCAATGACCACAGTGTCTCAGTCTTCAGAAGATGCTTTAAAGACTCAGAACAGTTGGTAAGAAAAAGTCAGGTCTGGGAATATTGCTTTATTTGAGGATCTAAAGGCCCTGTCACACTGCCCAATGGATGCAAAATGTTAGTAAAAAGGACACAGCGGACAAACAAAATGTTCCATCCGTTGTTATCCGCTCTCAAAAGGGGCAAAAATTTGCATAACCAGAGCAGATAACACGGAAAGGAACGGACGGGGGGAGGATGCAGAGCGGATGGAAAACGGAGGCAGAACGGGAGCCTAGCGGATGGAAGCGGATGGAAGCGGATGGCACATCCACTAGGCTTCCGGGGGACCTCAGCAAAGCGGATGCGGAAGGGAAAGAGCGGATGCAGAGCAGATGCCGAGCAGATGAAGCGGATGCACAGCGGATGCAGAGCGGATGAAGCGGATGCAGTGCGGAAGCCGAGCGGATGCACAGTGGAAGCCTAGCGGATGCCTGGCGTTAATTGGCCTTGCGGGGGGGATGTATTGCATCAGCCCCATGGATATAAAGGGAAGCAGCTCGGAAGCAGGTCCCCATTCAGAGGAAAGACCTGCTTCCAGACACATCAAGTGCCTTGCCAGCCTGCCCTGCCTGCATGCCTGCCTGCCAGCCTTGCTGTCTGCCTTGCTGCCTGCCATCCTGCCAACCTTGCTGTCTGCCTGCCTGCCAGCCTCTCTGCCAGCCAGCAACCCCACAACCATGGGGAAGAAGAGAAAGCCTCAGCCATCTGCTGCCAGCCCTGGCAAGAGGGACAGGGCCACCCTCCCACCCCCTGGCCTTCACTCTGCTTCTGCTGGGGCTTCTGTAGCATGGGCTTGCTCTTCTGCAGCTGGGACTTCTGCTGCTTCTGCTCCTGGAGGAGCTGATGCTGCTGCTTCTGGCGGTGGTGCTTCTGCTAGTGCTTACTCTGTTGATGCTGCTCCTGGTGGTGGTGCTTCTGCTGGTGCTTATTTTGCTGAAGCTGCTCCTCATCCTGCTGGTCCTGCTGGTCCTGCTCGTGCTCCTGGACTTGCTCATCCTGCTCGTCCTGCTGGTCCTGCTCGTACTCCTGGTCCTGATCGTGCTCCTGGTCCTGCTGGGGCTCCTGGTGCTTACTCTGCTGATGATGATCCTGGTCCTGCTGCTGCTGCTGCTGATGATGATAATAATGATGATGATGATGATCCTGCTGCTGCTGCTGGTGCTGCTGCTGCTGCTGCTGATGATTATGATCTTGCTGGTGATGCTGCAGCTGCTGCTGCTGCTGCTGATCCTGCTCGTGCTGCTGCTGCTGGTGGTGTGGAGGAGCAGCCCCTACAACCTCGAAGTCCCTCTGATGAGGGCCCATATGGCCCTGCCAGAGGGAGGAAGAGGCAGACGCGTGATAGGGAGAGGAGGCAATACTCCGTTGAGGAAGAACACGAGGATGAGGTGCTGGAGTGGCTGAAAGAGAATGACTATCTGTGGCGGAAGGGACACAGGCTCTACAGGGACACCAAAAGGAAGCAGGCTGCTTGGAGAGAGAAGGCAGAGAGCCTGGGCTACATATCGGATGTACTCTTCTTCTCCCGATCCATCTTCGGACCCAGACACTTCTTGGCCGCCTCCTTTTCTTCCTGTAGTAGAGTTCACAGAGCCTGTGGATGGCTTCGCACTGTTGCAGAACGATGGTGGCTACCAAAAGTAGTTTGTTACGATCCATGGTGGACATGACTGGATGCTGTGGAAGAGGAAGAGTCAGATGAAGGCTGCAGAGGTCTGCACAGCAGGGCTGCTGGTCTGAAAGTGAGATGCAGGTGAGTTGCTCCCCCTTTTTATAGGCAATATAGGTTTTCCCCTATGTGTCCTTTTGCATCCTCTAGGCATCCTCTCGACATCCTTAATATCCAAGATAGGTCCCCTCTGTGAATGTTTTTTCCATTTTAAATGCTTTCTTTGCGTGCTGCATCTGCTTTCATCTTTCTCCGTCCATGCTACTAACGCTGCGCGTCCGTTCCACGTCCGTTCCACTTCCTCCCTGTGTCCGAGCGGATTTGAGTTGTGCGGATGCGCAGCAGATGCCTAGTGGATATAGCGGATGCAGAACGGATGCAGAACGGATGTCCCCCGTGTGCCTAGCGGATGCAGAATGGATGCATTGGATACATTTTCCGCTCAAAAAGTTTTGAGCAGCTCAAAACCTGAGCGGATGGAACCTCAGTCGACAGATGCCGGACGGATAGAGAGGAAGCAAAACAGAGGCAGTGAGTACAGAACGGAAGCATTGCGTTAACCAACGGATGGCAAGTGTTTTTCTCCGTTTTACATCCTCTTTCCATCCGTTGGTGCAGTGTGACAGGGGCTTAAGGAATTAGGTTCCTACAATAAGACTTCTTCCTGTCTCATTGTTTTCCTTTCTGTGATAGATGTATATGGCTCCATATTAACCTTACATTAATTTTACTACTCACTGTATTCTAAAACAATAGAATGCCTTTGCCTTCATTTATTTCAGAATCACCTCAGACCATTGTCAGTTTCAAAAGACAGGGCAAGTGAAGGAAAAACCTAAATCTTGTTAACTTTGCAAAGAAAAGAAAGAAAAGAATTAAAACTAAGGCAGAGTCAATGGGGAAACAGAAATTACAGTAGCTAGTAACATAGGAATGAATCAAGCTCAGCATTGAAGGAAGAAGTGAATCTAAGGCTGTTCCAGATGGCTGCATTAACATAAGGTCCTCCAGTCCTTGAGTTGGCAGGAAAATATACATAAATTCCTCTGCCCTGACAGACAAGTCTTAGTCTGCTTTAGTAACAAGGTAGTGATGCTGCTTTACCACTTTAATGCCCAGTGTGTTTTGGATGGATTCCCTGGCTTCCGTTCCTGTCCTATCTGGCATCACCTGCCTGTGGGAAAAACCAGTCACCTTTCTTAATCTGTGATAGGGCAGGGTTGAAGAAAATGCCTGCATTACAAGGTTTATATACTTTTCAAGCTGCTAGAATAACTGGTTGCTGGGAGGGCGGGGCTCTGCGGCCTGTCACTTGCACTATTCCTAAAGACAGATCTATTGCCTTTCTGAAAGATCACTAAGCCAAACTCCAAAGTCCATTTGAGAGACGTAGAGGAGAGATACTGGATAGAACCACTGGTGTGCTGGTGTTGGGTAGCTGTGTCCAGCAGCAGCTGGAAGTAGCCATAGAGCAGGCAAAATGGCAGTGACTCCTCCCATATGTCAAGTTACAAAAAAATTGAAACCCTTTGTCAAAAAACGTGTACATGTAGTCCTTGACCTATAGTCAGTCACTAAAGGCTAGGTCCCACTGGCCAACGGACGCAAAACGTATGCATAAAGGACACAGCAGATGAGTAAAATTTCGGGGGTGGCTCCATCCGTTGTCATCCACTTCCAAAAGTGGCAAAAATTTGCATAAACAGAATGGAAAAGAATGGAAAAGAACGGACATGGATAGTATGTAGCGGGGATGTTAAACGGATGTTCATAGGAAGCCTAGCAGATGGAAGCGGATGACACCTCCAAAGGGGTTCCGGGGGAGAATTTTGAAGTGGATGCATAGCGGATGAAGCGGATGCATCACGTATGCCTAAAGGAAAGAAAGGGCATGCCGCGCGGATGTATATCAGATGCAAACGCATCCTTTCTATTTCCGTGTTACTAATGATGTATAGACGTTCCATGTACCCTTTCTTTCCTCCCTCCTTCTGTTTTCAGCTGCAGTGGATGTGAGTTGCGAGGACGCTCAGAGGATGCAGAGAGGATACAGCAGACGTTTAACAGATGATAAATGGACATAGAACATTTGTTGCTCATATGTCACGGATTTACATCGTATACAGCGGAAAGTTCATCCGTTCACAAAGTTTTGTGCAGCTCAAAACTTCTTGCGCAGATGAAATCGCAGTGGACGGATCCTCGACGGATAGAGCGTATGAAACATGTATGCAATGAAGACACAACAGATGCATAGCGTTTTCCAATGGATGGCAAGCTTTTTTTAACGTTTTACATCCTCTTTGCATCCGTAAGTGCAGTGGGACAGGGCCTTTAACAATTGTTCAAAGTTACAACAGATTTCTAAAAAGCCACTTAGGATCGATCCTTGAAGGTACAATTAATGCACACCTAACATTCTGTGGTAACATGGCTTCATTTTACCGTTTGGCAATTGGCTCACATGTACGACTGGTTGCAGTGATTGTGATTTTCAGGGTAGACTGGGAATGAGACAAAGGCAATGTCATGTGGACATATCCTTTCAAAATTGTTAATTGGGCATCCTCAACTACACAACAGCTACTGTAGTAGGACATGATGAGCACCTATTTTATATTATCAATTAATATCCTTAATGAAAAATTAAAAACAAACAAGATGTAATTATTAACAGATTTAGAAAGCCATACTTTACCTATTACAAAGGCTTCTGGGTTGACAAAGAATCTATTTTTCTCAAATACCATGAGAGCATTTGTCAATTTGGGATTAGTTATCTGAATACATATTTAATCATTCCCACTGAAATAAATGAGATTTAAGTTATTCATAATTAATTTGACTGTCACTGATTTCAATTGATCTCCTCAAAGTATGATGAGCCTTTGATTGATTATTATGTGACATTAAATCATTTTTGACGTAATGACAACATAGAGCAATGTCCTTCAGAATAAACGATTCCCAACCTGGTTTTTCATGTCTCCCAGTGGTGCACTCATTGCCTCCATATTTGTGTCCATCCATCTTGCTACTGGAGGGATCCTCATCTTAATTTTCCTTCTATCTTTCCCAGCATTAGAGCTTTTTTTACCAGAGAGCTGAGTCTTTGCAGAATTTGTCCAAAGTAAGTTCATTTGAGCCTGTATTTCTGCCTCAAGTGAGAATTCAGGATTGATTTGTTCAATGATCCATTGATTTGCTTTCTTGACTGCTCACAGTATTCTTAGGAGTCTTCTCCAACACCTAAGTTTAGAGACATCAATATATTTACTATACTGCTTTTCCAAGTATGATGAAGTATGGGTCACATCACAAGGTATGTGCCCTGTTTCCCCCACTTCAAAGCTTATAGAACTGGAAGGAATACAAAATAGGTAATTATTATACTTACCCTACAGGGCACAATGACTCAGTGGTTAAAGTCATTGAACTTGGCAGCGGGAAAGCTGACAGCCTAGGTTTGAGATCTGGGTGCTGTGTGACAGGCTGAGCTCCCATTACTTGCCCCAGCTCCTGACCACCTAGACCATTTAGAAATCATGCAAATGCAAGTAGATAAATAGGTATCACTTCAGTGGGAAGGTAACAGTGTTTTGTGCACTTTGGCATACACTATGCTGCCCACATGATGATAGAAGTGTCTTTGGACAATGCTGGCTCCTTCAGCTAAAAAACAGAGATGAGCACCTAGAATCAGAGACAACTAGAGTCAGAGATAACTAAACAGGGGAGACCTTTATGCTTTCCTTGTGAATAACAAATTTCTAGAACTAAGTGGACATGATAAGAGTAGCATGATTCTTCTAAAACTTTATATAGAGAGGAAATGGATAGTAAGATTTTTTTCTCTCTCTCCCTGTCCTCAAAGCTGAGAACCTCCAGAGTCCTTTATAAGAGATGCCTGCTTAGAATCAGCCTCTGATTGATCTACAAACCAGCCAACTTTTTCTATCCTGGTGGCCTGCATTGCACATCTGGCTGGGAATTCTGGGACCTGCAACCCTCACATATCTGGAGGCTGTCAGGCACAGGAAGGCTGTCATAATACATGACATTATTCATGCTGAACTATGTAAGCCACCCTTGAAGAGTCTGGTGGTATAATGAAGATCTAGTTCAAGTACTTCTTGCTCCTGCTTCTTTGGTACCTTTGTTCAGCCCCGTTGAAAACTGTCTATGTTTTCTGTTCCTAATGATGGGCCAAAGAGGTGCTTTCTCTGGCTGGTTATAGTCAGTGATAATTTTTCTTTACAATTTCAGAAACAATGTAAGATGTGTATTATGTGCCTAATATAATGCCCTGGGTCAAATAAATAGAAATTCAGTTTGTTCAAAGCAGAGAGGCATTTTATGTTACCAGTAAAATTAAGTACTAAAATTTTTGCTAGGCTATAGGCAGTTATGTGCCTGCCTAGTTATGTGCCTGCCTGTGGGATAGGCAGGAGTAGTTATATATTTTATGGAGAAAATATGTTCTCTTGAGACAAAAATGTCTGGAAATAAAGTTTGGCCAATTCATCTCCTTAAAGTTCCAATGCGGTGTTAATTTTGTAGTGTAAACTATTATTGCTAAGGGAAGCCTTCTACTCCCATATGCATGGTGCAGCTGTATAGTGCAGGAAAAGTGATATTCAGCAGAATTAATAACTGCATAGAAATGTTTCCCTCCTCTATGAAACAAGCACAGGTATGAAGATTCTGTGTCCCTCTTTATATTGTTGTACTCCAAACTCCAGTGTCCTAGACGGGTCTAGGACAACTTTGCATGGCCAACTCTGTGAAGCCAAATTGCTATTGCCAATTCACTACCGTCAACTTGCCATAGTTAACTTACTGTGGGGTAACTTACCATGGCCAACTCAGGACAACTCCAAGACAAGAGTTACTCTAACATTGAAGAAATGGTGGAACAGAATCATAAAAGAAAGAATACAAAAAGGGGGACAGAATGAAATGTGAACGACAAAAATTAAAATATTTTTTTTTTTTAATTTAAATGCTTAAATTGAATTGTAGAATTGTCCTGCAGTGAGTTGTCCCACAGTGAGATGGCCATGGTGAGTTGGCTGCAATGAGTTGGCCTCACCAAGATGTACTATTCCAGTCTTGGACACATTGGCCAATGTTTAGGAATCAACCCACTATGGATTGTAGTCCAAGAAGCTGGGGGTGGGAGACAAATTCCCCACTCCCATTTTAGCTCACTTGGGGTAGAATTTATTTTGATACAAATATATATTGAATATACTCATTCTTCAGGGATACCCTTTTTTCGGTTATGTTTAACTTAAAACCGTTTGCAGTGTAAAATCAGACTCTCTTTTCCTGTTGTGTTATTAGTCTGCTATTTGCAGTACAATATGGTATTATCCCATCTACTACTGTAGGGTTCTTCCACCCTGCACCAGGTCACTTTCAGTATAGTTGAAACTAACAAACCTACATTCAGAGCCTAGATACTCTCCATTGATCAGATGTCCTTAAACAAACTATTCTATGTAAAGACTTATCTACATTGTTAAAGCCCCTGTCACACTGCACCAACGGATAGAAAGAGGATGTAAAACGGAGAAAAACACTTGCCATCAGTTGGTTAACGCGATGCTTCCATTCTGTACTCACTGCCTCTGTTTTGCTTCCTCTCTATCCGTCCAGCATCCGTCTATTGATGTTTCATCCGCTCAGAGGGTTTTGAGCTGCTCAAAACTTTTTGAGCGGAAAATGTATCCAACGCGTCTGTTCTGCATCCGCTAGGCACAGAGGGGACATCCGTTATGCATCCGTTATGCATCTGCTATATCCGCTAGGCATCCGCTGCGCATCCGCGCAACTCAAATCCGCTCGGACACAGGGAGGAAGTGGAACAGACACGGAACGGACACATAGTGTTAGTAGCATGGATGGAGAAAGGATGAAAGCAGATGCAGTATGCAAAGAAAGCATTTAAAACGGAAAAAACATTCGCAGAGGGGAACTATCTCGGATATTAAGGATGTCTAGAGGATGCCTAGAGGATGCAAAAGGACACATAGGGGAAAACCTATGTTGCCTATAAAAAGGGGGAGCAACTCACTTGCATCTCACTTTCAGACCAGCAGCCCTGCTGTGCAGACCTCTGCAGCCTTCATCTGACTCTTCCTCTTCCACAGCATCCAGTCATGTCCACCATGGATCGTAACAAACTCCTTTTGGTAGCCACCATCGTTCTGCAACAGTGCAAAGCCATCTATAGGCTCTGTGAACTCTACTACAGGAAGAAAAGGAGGCGGCCAAGAAGCGTCTGGGTCCGAAGATGGATCAGGAGAAGAGCACAGGACGGAATGTACAACAAGCTGATGGTGGAGCTGAGGAACGAAGACCCTCGTGCATTCCAGAACTTCATGAGGATGCCTCCAGCCATGTTTGATGAAGTTGTGCAGAGGCTGACACCCAGGTTGACCAAGCAGAGCACCAACTTCCAGCCCAGCCTGGAACCTGGGCTCAAGGTGGCACTGACTCTGCGCCACCTGGCCTCAGGGACCACCTACAGGAGCATGCAGTAGGGCTGGAGGGTGCCACACAACACCATCAGCATTGTGGTCAGAGAAGTGGTGAAGGCCATCATCGAAGAATACCTGGAGGAGCTCCTCCAGTGCCCCACCACTGAACAAGGCTGGAAGAAAGTTGCAGAGCAGTGGTATCAGAGGTGGAACTTCCCACACACCGTTGGAGCCATGGATGGCAAGCACGTGGCCTGCAAATCTCCAGCCAAGTCGGGGTCCACTTATTTCAACTACAAGGGCTTCTTCAGCATCGTCCTCTTCACCATGGTCGATGCTGACTACAACTTCATGTACATCGATGCTTTAGGCCCAGGTTCAGATGCCCAGGTATACAACGCCAGTGACCTCAAGGAGGGGCTGGAATGCAACCTAATCATGGGCTTCCCAGATCCAGACCCCATGCCCAAGGACACGTAAGATGTGCCCTACTTCATCGTGGGGGATGACACCTTCTCCCTCAGAACCTACCTCATGAAGCCCTACACTTCCAGACTCCTCACCCGTGAAGAGAGGATCTTCAACTACAGGCTGTCCAGGGCAAGGCGGGTGGTGGAGAACCCCTTTGGCTTCCTGGACAACAGGTTCCAGGTACTTCTCACCACCATGCAGCATCGCCCAGAGACCGTGAGGAGGATCGTGGAAGCTTGCTGCATCCTGCACAATCTCATGAACTGCTACCCAGTGTTGCAGAACAGGCTCATGGACCTCCAGCAAGGCAATGGGGACATTGAGCCTGGTGAATGGAGGCGAGGGCGAAACCTGATAGACACTGAGGATGTGCAAGGCCCCAACAGAGCCTCATGTGAAGGGAAGAAGCAGCGCAACCTCCTGAAACACTGGTGCAACTCCCCAGCTGGAGCAGTGGAGTGGCAAGACAAGATGATAGATGATTAATGGATACTTCCTTCAGCCTGTCTCATCACACTGATGAGATTGGGCCATGTATGTTGGGTGGACCTACAATGAACAGGGCATTTAATAAAGAGTTGTGTTTATGGTGACATGTGTGGATGAATGATTAAATTGTTATTGATAATAAAGGGCCATAGGTGTGGCACCTGGGAGGGTGGACCATACAGTCCCACTATGCTTGCACTGGAGGTTTATCTATCCCACAGCTATTACCCGTCCCATAAGGTATCCCTGCCCATCCCACAGCTATTACCCATCCCACAGGTATCCCTGCCCATCCCACTGCTATCCTTACCCATCCTATAAGCATGCAAAGGCTTAAACCATTTCTAAAAGTTTCCACCAAGACTTTATTGACATAAATAAATGAAGCAAGTGTGTGAAGCAAAGATAAACTTTATTAATCACAAGCTGTAAAAGAAAAATGACCCAAGTCAAGTGTCCAAATAAAGACTACAGGAAGCCACCCAGTCGCTGGCACTCCTCTTGGTCACTCGGAGGTGTGCCCAGTCTCAGGGGTAAAGGGTCCAGGTGCTGTTGAGGTGGCTGCTGCTGGAGTGCTGGTCTGAAGTGCCACTGAGGTGCCTGGCCCCGAGAGGACAACAGGGGACGGTGTGTTGAGGAAGCTCTCGGACAGCTGGCTCAGCCCCTTGATGTTGAGAGCTCCTTCCTCCATGCCATGTGGTGTCAGCCCCAGTACCGAGGACAGATGTACTGAGGCCGGGCTTGGCTGTGGGGTGGAGGAAGGAGCAGTGTGGTAGGGCTGTCTGGTCTGCAGCTGGGTGAGGACTGGCGTTGGTGGCATCGGTGGCGTGGGTGGCATTCGCTGTTGTCGGTGGCATCATTGTCATGGGTGGCATCAGTGACATCGGTGGAACCGGTGGCAACGGTGTCACCCGATGACTCTGTGCCTGGACTGGGAAGGGCTGCTGCCTGTGCTGCTCGACCTCCTGGTAGCCGTAGCCCTGGTAGGTGAGGGCCTGTGGGAAGCCTTGGAATGGGAGGGACATCACCTGGGGTGGAGGAGCAGACCTGGACTGGGTGGGAGCAGGTACCTCTGGGTCTAGAGGGTTGTGAAGCAGCTCGGTGATCCGGTCCTTCACCACCTGGTACTAGGTTTCCGCCATGTCCATGTGGGTCTGGTTGACATAGGTGAGGAAGGGCTTGAGGTTGGAGGACGAGGAGTCGGTGTGGACCAGCTGAGAGAGGAGATCTATGCTGCTCCGGATGGTGTCCCTGATCTCCAGCAGGACAGTGTGGCTCTGCCCCTCCTGTCTGGCTCTCTGCCTTTCTGTGGAGGTGGAGCTGTGGGTGGATGCGGGTAGGGCTGTGGTGGAAGTGCCGTCTCCTTTCTCCCACTGCACCAGGGAGTCCTCCACGCGCTCCACCACAGTTAAAACACCTGTCCGCGGGTTCTCCATCATGGCACGCTCCACAGAAACCTGCCTGGAGACAGGAACTGACTCTCGGCCGGAAGAGGACTGGCTCTCAGCAGGCTGCCAGAGAGAGAGGGTTGTGAGAGGGGCTGCTGCTGCTGCTCCTCGGTGGCGGATCTCACCCTCCAGGAAGCTGCACCTGGCCATGACATAAGTCTCTCTGTCCATCAGCTTAACTGTGGCCTGGCCAGATTTCTTGAGGTGCAGCTTCCCGTACCAGGTGTGCATATGTTTCCACCAGCCGAGGAGCACCTCAGATGTGCAGCCCAGACTCTCCGCCTTCTCTCTCCAAGCAGCCTGCTTCCTTTTGGTGTCCCTGTACAGCAGGTGTCCTTTCTGCCACAGATGTCATTCTCTCTCAGCCACTCCAGCACCTCATCCTCGTGTTCCTCCTCAATGGAGTATTGCCTCCTCTCCCGTTCCCGCATATGCCTCTTCCTCCCTTTGCAGGACCAGATGGGCCCTCATCAGAGGGGCTTCCAGTTTGTAGGGGCTGCTCCTCCACACCAGCAGCAGCAGCAGCAGCAGCAGCTGCAGCAGCAGGATCATCATCATCATCATCATCAGCAGCAGCAGCAGCAGCAGCAGGATCATCATCATCAGCAGCAGCAGCAGCAGCACGAGCAGGACCAGGAGCACGAGCAGGACCAGCAGGATGAGCCGGACGAGCAAGACCAGGAGCACGAGCAGGACGAGCAGGACGAGCAAGTCCAGGAGCACAAGCAGGACGAGCAGGACGAGCAGGACCAGGAGCAGCTTCAGCAGAGTAAGCACCAGCAGAAGCACCACCACCAGGAGCAGCCTCAACAGAGTAAGAACGAGCAGAAGCACCACCACCAGAAGCAGCAGCATCAGCTCCTCCAGAAGCAGAAGCAGCAGAAGCCCTAGCCGCAGAAGAGCGAGCCCATGCTACAGAAGCCCCAGCAGAAGCAGAGTGAGGGCCAGGGGGTGGGAGGGTGGCCCTGTCCCTCTTGCCAGGACTGGCAGCAGATGGCTGAGGCTTCCTCTTCTTCCCCATGTTTGTGGGGTTGCTGGCTGGCAGGGAGGCTGGCAGGAAGTCTTGCAGGCAGGCAGGCAGCAAGGCTGGCAGGGAGGCAGGCACCAAGGGAGGCAGCAAGGCTGGCAGGGAGGCATGCACCAAGGCTGGCAGGGAGGCAGGCACCAAGGCTGGCAGGATGGCAGCCAGCAAGGCTGGCAGCAAGGCTGGCAGCAAGGCTGGCTGGCAGGCATGCAGGCAAGGCACTCAATGCATCTGGCAGCAGGTCTGAATGGTGACCTGCTTCCGAACTGCTTCCCTTTATATCCGCGGGGCTGACGCAATAAATCCCCCCCGCATGCTCAATTAATGCCAGGCATCCGTTAGGCTTCCGCTGTGCATCCGCTAGGCTTCCACTCTGCATCCGCTTCATCCGTTGTGCATCCACTGTGCATCCGCTTCATCCACTCGTCGTCCGCTCTGCATCCGCTGTATCCGTTCCGCGTCTGCTTTGCTGAGGTCCCCCGGAAGCCTTGCAGATGTGCCATCCGCTCCCATCTGCTTCCATCCGCTAGGCTTCCGCTCTGCATCCATTTTCCATCTGCCCTGCATCCTCCCCACGTCCATTCCTTTTCGTGTTATCCACTCTGGTTATGCAAATTTTCGCCCCTTTTGAGAGCGGATAACAACGGATGGAACATTTTTCTCGTCCGCTGTGTCCTTTTTACAAACATTTTGCATCCGTTGGGCAGTGTGACAGGGCCTTAAGTAGCTACTTTGCCAGTATGGCCCATCAACCATTTTTGGGAAGGGGCAGGATGAGACAACATTGCCCTGGAATGTGGTAGTATGTGGGAATGACCTTGTGGGACAGGAGAGAGAGCTGCAAACTAAACAACTGTTATTTAAAAGGTATCTCAGTCCACAGAAAGATTGAGTGTGAGAAACATTTCAGAAGGGAACCTCCTAAATTTACTGAAGCATACAGTCTTCACTTAACAACTCTAATTGGGACCAGAATTTCCATAGCTAAGAGAAGTGGTCATTACCCAAAGTGTGATACACCACATAATGAAGGCAATTCCAGTAATCCTGGTGCAGTCATTAGCTGAGGACCTCATGTTTCTTCTGTTTTGCCACAATTGCCTCAACTTCAGCCTCTCCCATCCTCCTATCACCCATACCATCTCTGCCCTTTTGGCTACCCTGCACTCTACCTCCTCTGCCCATTTCTGTCTCCTCCCATCACTGTGGTATGCCAGGATGAGGCATCTATTGGCCTTTTGCAAGGTCACTGAAGGACTTCACACCACCTTCTGAGTCCTCAGTGACTCCCCGTGGATATGTAAAGGCTTTGCACGATTTCCCAAAGGTCCCACAAAGCTCCAGCAGCTGCCTCAGCCTGGCATACCATAACAGCGAAAAGAAGATGAGGATGAAGATCAGCTGGGGGAGGTAAAGTAAATGGGAAAGCCAGCAGGAAGTTGGAAATTGCTCCTGTGCCTTTTTTGCCTACCTGCCTGCAGCCCCCTCTCCCGCTTCCCATGCACCTGTTGCACTCTGCAGCACCTGCCCATGGCACCAACATACTCATGCATGGCCTGCTTTCTTGAAACTCCCACTTCTTCTCACTTAATGGCCTATATGGTCCTAGGGTTATGACAGTAATCGGGACTGCTAGAATTGCTCTTGCTAAAGCCCCTGTCTCACTGCACTTACGGTTGCAAAGAGGATGTAAAACGTAAAAAAAAGCTTGCTATCCGTTGGAAAATGCTATGCATCCGTTGTGTACTCACTGCATATGTGTTTCATACGCTCTATCCCTCGAGCATCCGTCTACTGCGATTTCATCCACCCAAGAAGTTTTGAGCTGCACAAAACTTTGTGAACGGATGAACTTTCCGCCATGTACGATGTACATCCGCAACATATACGGGCAACAAACGTTCTATGTCTGTTATCATCCATGAAACGTCTGCTGTATCCACTCTGCATCCTCTGGCCATCCCCTCAACTTACATCTGCTGCAGCTGAAAACGGAAAGAGGGAGGAAATGAAAGGTGCACGGAACGTCAACACAGCGTTAGTAGCACAGAAATAGAAAGGATGTAAGCATATGCATCTCATATATAAAGGATGAAAACAGACAAAACGTTTGTATCTGGGTGTATCTTGTATATTTAGGATGTCTGCAGTATGTCTAGAGTATGTAGAAGGCCCCATAGCGGACTACCGATATTTCCTAAAAAGGGGGAGAAAATCATCTGGATCTCAGTATGAGTCCAGCAGCTGTGGTGTACAGACCTCTTCATCCTTGGTCTTCATCTTCAACATCATCAATTGTTCTCCACCATGGATGATGAAACAGTCCGTATGATAGCTGCGCTCATTCATCACCAGAACCAAAACCTGTTCAGAATGTTTCAAGTTTTATACAGAAGGAGAAGAAGGAGACGTCCAAGAGCTGTGTGGGTCCGAGGATGGATCGTGAGAAGAATGGAGTTTGGACTGTATGACCAGTTGATGGTGGAACTGAGGAATGAAGACCCTCGTGCATTCCATCACTTCATGAGTTTGCCACCATCCATGTTTGATGAACTTATAGAGCGTCTGAGACCCAGGTTGACCAAGCCTAAAACCAACTTCTGTGCCAACCTGGACCCTGGACTGAAGGTGGCACTGACTCTGCACCACCTGGCCTCTGGAACCACATACAGAAACATGCAGTATACGTTGAGGGAGCCACACAACAGCATCAGCAAAGTGGTCAGAGAAATGGTGCAGGCCATCATTGAAGAATACGTGGAGGAGCTCCTCAAGTGCCCCACCACTGAACAAGGCTGGAGAAAACTTGCAGAAGAGTGGTATCAGAGATGGAACTTTCGCCCCACCGTTGGAGCCATAGATGGGAAACACATGGCCTGCAAAGCTCCAGCAAACTCAGGGTCCACTTATTTCAACTACAGGGCTTCTTCAGTATCATCCTCTTTGCCATAGATGATGCTGATTACAAGTTCATCTACATCGATGCTTCAGGCAGCGAGTCAGCTTCAGATGGCCAGGTATACAACGCAAGGATGGGCTGGAACCTCATCATGGGTTTCAAGGATGGGCTCATCAAGGATGGGCTGGAATGCAACCTCATCATGGGTTTTCCAGATCCAGACTCTCTACCCAATGACACACAAGATGTGCCCTACTTCATCATTGGTGATGATGCCTTCTCCGTCAGAACCTACCTCATGAAGTCATACACTTCAAGATACCTCACCCGTGAAGAGAGAATCTTCAACTACAGGCTGTCCAGGGCAAGACGGATGGTGGAGAATGCCTTTGGCATCCTGGCCAACAGGTTCCAGATACTTCTCACCACCATGCAACATGAGCCACAGACTGTGAGGAGCATCATGGAAGCTTGCTGCATCCTGCACAATCTCATGCGCACCCGTTACCCAGTGTTGCAGAACAGACTTGTCAACCATCAACAAGGGAATGAGGACATGGAGCTTGGTGAATAGAGGCAAGGTCGTCACCTGATAGACACTGTGGATGTACAAGGCCCCAACAGAGCTTCACGTGAAGGGAAGAAGCAGCGCAACCTACTGAGACACTGGTGCAACTCCCCAGCTGGAGCAGGGGAGTGGCAAGACAGGATGACAGATGATTAATGGATGCTTCCTTAAGGTGTCGCATAACACTGATGAGATTGTGCCGTGTATGTTGAGTGGTCCTACAATGAATAGGGCATTAATAAACAGCTTTGTTTATTTTAAAATGTGTTGATCAATGAATAAATTGTTATTGATAATAAAGGTCCATTTGTGTGGCAACTGGGATGGTGGACCATACAGTCCCACTGTGCTTGCACTGGAGGTTTATCTATCCCACAACTATCCTGATCTATCCCACAAGCATGCAAAGGCTTAACCATTTTTAAAAAGTTTTCACCAACACTTTATTAAGTAAAAAAAATGAACCATATGTGTTAAGCAAAGATAACCTTTATTAACTGTCTTAGGTAAACTTTATGACTTTATTAAATAAGCAAAATGAACCAAATAAACTGAATTAAGTGTGTTAAGCAACGATAACCTTTATTAACTGTCTTAGGTAAACTTTATGACTTTATTAAATAAGCAAAATGAACCAAGTAAAGTGTCTTAAGCAAAGATAAACTTAACAAGTAAACAACTTCGTCTCTGACACTATTCTCAGTCACTCTGAGTCATGTCCATGGTCTCAGCTGTTAAGCGGGCAGGGACAGTGGAGGTGGCTGTTGCTTGAGTGCTGGTCTGAGGCCATTGGGGTGCTTGGCCCCGAGAATACAAAAGGGGATGGTGTGTTCAGGAAGCTGTCCAAGAGCTGACTCAGTCCCATGAGGTTGAGAGGCCCCTCATCAAGGACCTGAGATGTGAGGCCCAAGACTGATGACAGATTGTCCGTTGACGGGCTTGGCTGTGGGGTGGAGGAAGGAGGAGTGTAGTGGAGCTGTCTGGTCTGCAGCTGGGTGAGGTGTGGCATCTGTGGCGTGCGATGAACCTGGGCCTGGACTGGGAAGGTCTGTTTTTGCTGTGGGAAGTCCTGGTAGTCATAGCCTTGGTAGGAGAGGGGCTGTTGAAAGCCGTGGAAGGGCTGTGACATCGCCTGGGGTGGAGGAGCAGACCTGGACTGGGTAGGAGCAGCTTCAGCTGGGCCTTGAGGGTTGTGCAGAAGTGCTGTTATCTTGTGCTTTGTCACCTGGTACAAGGTCTCGGGCAGGTCCCTGAGGGTGTGGCTCACGTAGGTGATTTGGCGGCCCGAGGATCCTCTGTCCAAGTGGACCAGCTGAGAGAGAAGTTCTGTGCTGGTCTTCATTGTGTCCCTGATCTCCAACAGGACACTGTGGTTCTGGCCCTCCAGTCTCCCTCTCTGCCTGCATCCTATGGAGCTTGGGGTGGGGGTGGGGGTGCACTGGCCTTTGGTGGCTGCTGCTTCTTCCTCCATTTGTGACAGGGGTCCTCCAAATCTGCCGGCATGGGGAGTGCAGCTGTCAGGGGGGTCTCTGTCTTGGGGCCCTCTGAAGACACCTGCCTGGACAGGCTCGCTGGCTCCTGGCTGGAAGAAGACTGGCTGTCTTGGGCTGTCTGAGGGAGAGGGGTTTCAGAGGGGCTGCTCCTCGGTGGTGGATCTCACCCTCCAGGAAACTGCACTTGGCCATGACGTACATCTCCCAGTCAGTGAGCTTGACAGCGGCCTGCCCGGATTTTTTGAGGTGTAGCTTGCCATACCAGGTGTGCATGTTCTTCCAACATCCCAGGAGTACATCTGCAGTGTACCCCAGGCTCTCTGCCTTGTCTCTCGAAGCTGCCTGCTTCTCCTTGGTGTCGTGATAGAGTCTGTGGCCCTTTCTTCAGAGGTATTTGTTCTCCCTCAGCCATTCCAGCACCTCATCCTCATGCTCCTCAGAAACAGTGTACTGTTTCCTCTCTCCCTTCTTCTTTCTTTGCCTCTTCCTCCCTCTGGCAGGGGCTTGAGCAGGGCCTTCAGGGGCTTGAGCAGCAGGGCCTTCAGGGGCTTGAGCAGCAGGGCCTTCAGGGGCTTGAGCAGCAGGGCCTTCAGCAGAAGGGCTTTGAGGGCCTTGGGGCTGGTCCACCACAGCAGCAGCAGCAGCAGCAGCAGCAGCAGCAGCTTCAGAGTCAGTGCCAGGGGGTGGGATGCTGGTTCTGTCCTTCTTGCCAGGGCTGGAACGAGTAGGCATGGGCTTCCTCTTTTTCTCTGACTGAGAAACCATGGTGTTCCTGCTAGATGTATCTGGCAGCACGTCTTTCCCCTGAATGCTTACTGCATGCGTGCTGCATCATTTTATATCTGCAGAGCTGACACAATTCATACTCCCCACATGTGTAGTGAAAACTTTGCATCCGATATACATCCGCGTGGCATCCACTTTGCTTCCTATAGGCATCCATGATGCATCCGCGTCATCCGCAATGCATCTGCCCCTTCCGCTATGCGTCCCCTTCGCAATTCTCCCCCGGAACTCCTCCGGAGGTGTCATCCGCTTCCATCCACTGTCATCCGCTAGGCTTCCTATGAACATCCACTTAACATCCCCGCTACGTACTACCCATGTCCGTTCTTTTCTGTTCTTTTCCGTTCTTTTCCGTTCTGGTTATGCAAATTTTCACCACTTTTTGGAGCGGATGACAATGGATGGAGCCACCCCCAAAATTTTGCTCATCCGCTGTGTCCTTTATGCATACGTTTTGTGTCCGTTGGCCAGTGGGACCTAGCCTTAAGTGATGCTGTCACATGACATTGTACCTTATGACATTGTACCACATAGTTCAGCAAAGGAAATTCCAGTCCCAATTGCCATCCCAGTCACAAATTGCCACTGTAACCTAAGGACTCCTTGGACCATGTTGTGAACAGGTATAAGAGTTTTCTTTGCAAGTTCTCTGAGACCTGATAATTATTTCAAGGATTTCTACAGATTAAAAAAGATTGACTAAAGCTTGTCAAGAAGATATGAGGGTCTATTTGGGGGAAAACAGGCATACCCTCAACATTTCGAAGAAGCTGTGAGGTTTAATGCCACTACTTCCACCACATGTCTGAACACTTTCCATCATTTGTTCTGGAGTGGGTAATCTTCCCCAAGACAGAACTGGCACACAATTGAAGGTCCCCATGGACTCTTTACTGTTGCCTCAAGAAGAGGTGATAGCTGTGATTAGGAGGGCTTTTGCACATATTCATCTTGTGCATCAATTGTGCCCCTTCTTAGATTCTTCTCATGATCATTCACACATTGGTCACCTCACATTTGGTTTAATGCAATCTGCTATACATGAGGCTGCTCTTTTAGGTCACTCATAAAGAGCAGCACAGATGGACACAAGGATATAATCATATAACCCCACTGTTACATGAGCTGTCCTGGCTCTCAGTAGCTTTCCAAGTGCAATTTAAGATGTTAGCTATCACCTACCAAGCCGTTCTCTGCACAGGCCAGTGGTGGGATTCAAATATTTTTTACTACCGGTTCTGTAGGTTCTGTAGGACTTGGTGGGTGTAGCAGGGGAAGCATCCTGTAAATTTCCAGTCAAAGGTGGTATTGCCGGTTCTCTGAACTACTCAAAATTTCCACTATCGGTTCTCCAGAACTGGTCAGAACCTGCTGAATACCCCCTCTGGCACCAGCCCAGTTATTTGTAGGTCTTGGCCCATAAAATTCAATGAAGTAAGAAGGCTTCAGATCCCTGCTATTTAACCATGTCGTCTGATGGAATTTAGGACACATGCCTTCTCCGACATGATACCTTTGCTGTGGAACAATGCACCTCTGAGATCTTGATGGCCCCACCTCTGCTGTCCTTTCACAAGACACCCAAGAGCTAGCTTTTAGCCTGGGCAGTGAGCCAGGCTTTAAGTGAGCCTGTCTTTACAGGGCTTGTTTAACCAATATGTGACTGCTCTTAGATGTGATGTGCTTTTTAGATTCTTGCTCTGATATTTTTGTGTGTTGTTTTTAATCCTAATGTCAGCTACCCAGAGTTGCATTTACGAGTCAGGCAGACACATACTTTGAACAAATAAACTAAAAAATAAAAATAGTAGGTCTGTCTTACTAGCCTAATGGTTGTGCTGTTTATGTTACGTGCAGAATGTCCCCAGAGCCATCAGATTTTATTTTTTAATAGCTATTTTTCTTTTCCCGCTCTACCTACTTTTTCACAGAGGTTTTGGTTTTCTTTTTCTTTTTTTAACAAATCTGTTGGTGCACCATTTCATAATTTTTTCAAGCAACTGGCTGGAAAAAAAATAACAAAATAGTACACTGATGAACTTGTTAAAAAAAGAAAAGCTGAATGTCAAAATAAGTAGCTCTAGGAAAGAAAAATAATTTAAAACCTACCAAGTTTCAAACTAAGGATATTCTTTATGTAAAGCAAATGCTACAACCAGTAGTGGGATTCAATTTTTTTTACTACCAGTTCTGTGGGCGTGGCTTGGTGGGCATGGCAGGGGAAGGATACTGTAAAATCTTCAGTCAGAAGTGGTATTTGCTGGTTCTCCAAACTACTCAAAATTTCTGCTACCGGTTTTCCAGAACTGGTCAGAACCTGCTGAATACCACCTCTGGCTACAACCATTATGGTAGAATAGGTAATTCTTATTTAATGACTGCCTGGAATAGAGATAACATTTACAACGGTGATGAAAATGTAACTTTGCCACACATCCTGACATTTATGACCTTTGCAGATCTATAAAGCAAAGGAAAACTGAAATAAGATCGTAACAGTCAGTTTCACTTGGCAGCTATATCACTTAATAACCAAGTTGTGGTCCAAATTGTGCTTATTAAACAAGGGCCATCTATAAGAAAAACCTATTGCAACAAAACCTGAAGTAAGTTCTGTTCAGGAAAAACAGGATTTTCTTAAACTGGCTTAGAGTCAAACTGCCCTCAGTGCAGGACACCAACAATTTAAGGGCACAGGATATGGTCCAGATATATCCTAAATCTCCTCAAGCAAACTGACACGGAGCAGAAACAGCAGTTATACTTCATAGTCCAAATCAGAGGTGGTATTCATCAGGTTCTGACCAGTTCTGGAAAACCTGGTCGTGGAAAATTTGAGTAGTTTGGAAAAGTGACAAATACCACCTCTGACTGGAGATTTTACAGTATCCTTCCCTTGCCATGCCCACCAAGCCACTCCCGCAGAACCGGTAGTAAAAAAAAAATTGAATCCCACCACTGGTCCAAATTCATAATTTTTGATATGGTTCCATTTCTAGAGAGGATCCTTGTGACCTAGTTTGTTCCAGAAGCCTTCTTCTGATCCTGCTTTATGCAAAATGTATAAAATAATCCTGCAGATTAATATCCTTTTATTAAGCATTGCATTTTAAAATGGTATGGCAATCATAAAAATTCCCTTTAAAATGATTTGTTTAAATTGATAGGCTAGCATTACCCTTAAACCGAAGTGTCTAAATGCACCTGTTTAAGTCAGTTTCTTGTTCTCTTAGGTATTATTTAGGCATTGAATTTTCCCCATTAGTGGAGTGATTGACACTGTGGTCCTTACAATAACACATGATTATAACTCCTGAAAATAGCAATTACCCAAAATGGAAACCAGATGTTGTGAGAAATTTGACTCTCTTGGTTTCTGGTGAAGTACGTTAATTTGTAAAGCAGAAAATCACAATCATTATTCAGATAGGTTATACATGAATTGTACATGAATTAATGACATAATAGCTAAATCATATATGGTCAAAAGTAATGCTTAAGTTCACTTATCAAAATAACCTAATGCAAAACAGATTCTTATACATACACACACACGTGTGTGTGTGTATGTATGTATGTATGTATGTGTGTGTGTGTGTTAAAAACCTATATACTAACTTTTAATATGAATAGCAGAGCTACATCATGTGTTCTTCATGTGTACAAACCATTGCTTTTAAAAACAGAAGAGCTGAATATGAAAAGCTCATCCAACAACATATAGCATGACAATACCTGATGGAGCTATAGTGTGGTTTTTTGGGGGCAAAAATCCCAAATTCTCCCTCTACAAATTTGCCATGTGAAGTGTGCAGTCAAACCTGAGGAAATATTACTACTGCCGCACTGTGTTTTTGTGGGTTGCTTTTTCAGATCCACTGTGTGGATGATAAGATGTCATTCCTGGCATGGCTTGGCTAGAGGGGTGTATCTGAAGTGGTTAAAATGGAGGCTCAGCAGTCACCACCATTTTCAGTGTCATACGTTTCCCCCGTGTGACATTGTGGCTGTAAAATTACAGCCTTTCTTTGCTCCCTTTTCCTGCAAATGTGGAAGCCTGAAGTTGCATTCCATGGTCTCGTGCCACATTCCACATTTCATCCTTTGCTTTCTCAAAGCCTGACTGCATGTGGTATGTAGATTGCCGTTGCCGTTTGGGGTCTTCCCTCTCAAATGCTGCTACCTAATCCCAGGCAGGCTCTGCCAGGCCCACACCTGCAGCTGATTGAATCTTCCTGGAGTACAAAGGCTTGATTTACGGCCTCAAGGAGACAAGGCCCAGTTGCAGCTGGACTTCAGCAGGAAAAGGAAGTTGTTTATCATCTTGTATGCATTTCATTAGCAATTGTGTACCTGATATCTGCAGCTTGTACAATAATTTTTAATCACTGACAGAGAGCTTAATGGTATCTGGCATGGTTTGGGAAAAAATGCTTCAGAACGGGCAAATTACATGCAAGAGCTTCTTCACCCCACCCCTTTTTATGTTTTGGTGACCCAATGAAACAAAAGGAACTAGTGCCTAAAATCCAGATAGCAACTGAAATTGGATTTTTTTGTGCTTTTTTTTTTTTTTTTTGGCTTCATTTTGCTTATATTTGGACAGTTTTTGGCTTTTTATTTTTGGTGATGGGAAATCAGCCAGTAACAAATTGGATACTAGTCCAGCATTTCAGCCACTCTGCAGAATCAACCATGCTGTTTATTGATTCACCTAAATTTAAAGAATGCCTGATTCCAAGAGACTCTGGGTGATTTTTATTTTAAAAAGCCAGAATGATAAAATAAAAAGATAGATGATAGGTGTCCAGAGAAGGAGGGGAGGGGGGGATAGAATAGCATAAAACATTATTGGGACTCATCAGCCATCTTACTCCAAGGCCTGGAAGAGCCAAGTTTTTAGTGCTGTCCAGAACTCTGTCATGATGAGACTAATACAAATCTTCAGAGCAATGTTACTGCTACAGTAAAGAAGGAATGCCTTAAATAGCTTTTCTTAATTTTAATTGTTTTTAATCTTTTTTACTGTTGGTAAGCTGCCTTATTGGTGAGCTGGTAGTATATAAACAATTCATTTATAAATAAATACATGCTTCTGGGGATTTGCCAAAAGGCATTGTTTAATGGAGGGAGCTTGAAATGCCCTCATGGCTAGATTTAATCAGCCAATCAGCAACTATCAGAGTTAAATGATCCCTCAAATAAGCGTCTAGTCTATGAAGAGCTTTATGTGGTAGCTAGCACCTTGAAGCCAACTAGAAGAAACAGTACTTTCTCTTTACTGCCATGTATGAGTTGCAGTTGTCATTTGAGACAGAACTTCAAAAGATTTTCAGTGTTCCTGCAAATCCAAGTCATATTAATTTAACCTATGGTTAAATTTTAGAATGGAATTCAGTCAGCAGCTGTCGATGGAACTCTGCAAATGATCTGATCAACAAATGAAATGATCTGGAATGGCTCTTGAAAGAACCTTCTGGAGGTCATTAATGAAGATATTCCTGGCTCTTTGACAACCTCTTCTTTGGGAACCAGGACTGCTGCTCTTGGTAACCCAATTCAACAAATCCATTAGACAGTCTCCCCCCTCACTTCTCTAATTTCTAAATACAAATAAGTTCTCAATAAAGTGGACCTATGAGAAGGAGTTAATCTCAGCAGGCTGGGAAGACTGCCATCTCTACCCTCTGAAATCAGCTTTTAAGGGTGATCCTGGATGGGGGGGGAAAAAAACCCACAAGGAACCCATAATTGATGTCCTGAAAGTATCTTGTGTTATATTCTGTGAGGGCAGCAAGACTGACCAGCCTCACTGTCAAGCCATAATAAAGGTAGGCTATAGCAGAATGAGAGGAAAACACATTAATACTGCTATGTGGATAAACCCTTTGATTTTTCAAGGGTTTTTTAAAATAAAAAAATCCATTTTGAACGTTTGCAAATGCTATTAATTCAACCTCAGTCTTAAAGTAGCAGAGCCAAAACTATTTCCAGTGGTGTCTTCAGACTACTAGTTGGCCCATAAAGAGCAAATTATTGATGTCAAATTCAAAGTCAGAGAAAAAAACATAGTTGCTCCTGAAATCTAGCAAACAAGATTTTATTTAATATGAACTGCAATGAAGCAGCTTTTTCATATCACTGAGGGGGAAAATTATAGGGTACCTAAGAATCCAGAAAAGATTCTTATTCATTCAAATTTATTAAAATTATCTCCCACCTTTCTGCTCAGTAATAGGATTATAATTCTCTCAAAAAGTTTCTTGTTTTTTTTAAAAAGGGTGTATATTCTTTTTCTCCAATTTTTCTTTATAGTGATTAACACTGTAAAGACAAAAATAACACAGAATATGAGAGAAATAACACACAATATAAGAGTAATAACATAATGGGAGCTTGTTCTATGCTTGAACAGGAACTGGAGAGCAGGTACGGGCCTCTCAAGAGTCAGACCTTTCTCCAACTTCTCTGTTAGGGCACACTTCCAACTTGATTATTTTTTGTCTCAGTAAATTGAAGTTAAAATCACTGCAAAGGCCACATAGCTGGTTAATCAGTGTGTGCTAAGATAGTACTGTTTGTGCATGAAGTGAGAATTGAGCCAAAACTTGGATTTTAATTTTAGCAAAATTGTTTTAATTCCCCCTCCATCATTTGATTATTGGAGTATTAAAGAGATTAACAAAGCATTGTGTTTACAAGTGAGAGGAGCTGCTTAAATGTTTATTTATTTAATCAAATTTAGATATTGCCCACCTCACTCTCCAGGTGAGCAATTTAACTGCTCCCTAAACATTCCACTAAATGACATTTGCATTCACATGTTTATCCTGATGTATGATTGTGCAACAGATGTGCTGTTGTGCAGCTGCTATGAACCCAATATAACCCAACAGTGCACTTCAGAACAGGGAGTACTGACAATAGTACAACTCAGAATGTGCAATGTAATGTCTCTTGTGACACAAGAGTACTAGAACTTCAAAGTGAAGGCAATGTACTTTTCCTTATATTCATTGATGACACCAATAGCCCAGACTTGATTGGCTCTGTGACATTGCATTTATTATGCATTTATTATACAATTAACCAGTGGAATGGCTTTCCTCCAGAAGCTATGGTTGCTCCATCACTGGAGATATTTTAAAAAGAAATTGGACAGCCATTTGTCCAAATGGCATAGGATCTCCTGCTTGAGCTGGGGCTGGAATAGAAGACCTCCAAGATTCCTTCCACCTCTGTTATTCTGTTATGTAATACCCGATTGGCTGAATTATCTCAATGAAGAAAACAGAAGCATTTAACAATAAAGCAACAGCAGCAAACTGGCTTCTAACATACAAATTAAGTTGCAGCGCTAGACATCATTATCAGACATTAATACAATCAAGTGAGTCCAGAAGTATTTCACAAGAAGAGTACTACACTCCTCTGCTCACAACAGATTACCCTACATCACCAGGCTTGAGATTTTGGGCTTGGACAACCTTGAACTACGCCGCCTATGATTAGACTTAAGCGTAGCACACAAAAAGAACTGCTACAATGTCCTACCAGTCAATGACTACTTCAGCTTCAACCACAACAAGAGCACACAACAGATACAACTCAGTGTAAACCGCTTCAAACTTGATTGCAGAAAGTACAACTTCAGCAACAGAGTGGTCAAAGCCTGGAATGCACTATCTGACTCTGTTGTTACATCCTCTGAGCCCCACTCCTTTAACCTCAAACTAACCACTATTGACCTCACCCCATTCCTAAGAGGTCTGTAAGGGGTGTGCATAAGTGCACCATCATGCCTACCGTCCCTGTCCTATTGTCCCCATTTATTCGTACCAATTTCCTGTATTCTTACTCATGTTTATACTTATACCTATTATCTTGTATGCGATTGACAAATCAAATAAATAAATAAACATCTTTAAAATGATTTTTTTGTATTTCTGGGTAAAAATTGGCCAAAACTGTATATGTTGCAGAGTGACTAAAAAGTCCTTCTGCCCACGTGAGTTCTCATGAGCCTATGTTTAGGTTGAGGCAGGAATGTTCAAGGTTTTCCTTTACTCATATTTTTAGACATTTTCTGAATTAACATAAGGGAAGTGTGAGTTTTGTTTAAGAGATTTCAGTTTTTTTCAAAATTTACCATGCAGTTCTTAGCTCAAATATGCATTTTTGTATGAATTTGTATAAAATAATTTGTAAACTGAAGAAGACTCATCTTTCAGCAGATTTATCAATTAATACATATGCAACTAACATGATGTGCAAGATATGGATCCGTTCATCCTCAATACAGATTTCCCAAGCTACTCATGCTCCATTGACTTAAAAAATTCACACAGCCTTTGAATGATATCCATGATAGCCAAACCTTTATATGTAATTATTCTCCCTTCCATTTGACTGGCTATCATATCAACCAGAGAAAGAGATTTGTGTTCAGGTTCTCTGCTCTTTTGTTGATATTCCCAGTTTACATGTTAAAGCACATCAATGGAATAATTCAGTAACATTGTCTTTCACTTCATGTGAAATAGCCTGTCTCTCCATCAAAATCAGTATAGCTTGTATGTAGTATCTGGAAATTTAATACAGGGAATGGTCATAACTGCAAAAACTATAACATCTGGAATGCCATCCTGGAAAACTTCCAGGATATTTCCACAAGGAATACTTTGTAAAAGTTGTTACCCTTCTAGGCATTTCAAAATTTTGTAAGTGGAATATGTTCCCAGCTCTGCCTAGGAGCAAAGATTGGATTATAAAGTGCTAAATGTTTTTTACAACTGTGTGAGCCATGATAGTACATGGATAATCATTCAAAGAAAATTATTTTTACAGGCAATTTTAATGGATATCTTCCAGCACTCAATTATACTCGTATTTCAGGAATCCAACAATACAGGACAATTTCTCTTTAGTTCATCTCCTGCCCGGAACCTTGCGATCCCATCTGAGGATGGAATGCTATTATAGCAGCTCTATTGCCTATAACTCAGGGACAATGATTGTTCCGGAGAAAATAGACATCTGGGGGAAGAAAGATGGGATGATTACCCAATAATCAGCTAAGCTTCGGCTAAGCTGCTTCCAAGATTCATTGTAATGCTTTCAGAAGCATTTAAATAACATGGTTAATATATGTAAAAGAGTAAGCCAGTAGCAATTTGCCAGACAAGCAAGTCATTCTACTGCTATGTCCCAAGATTGCTTTGTTTATCAGCTCTATGTTTTAATGATTGTTATAGGATGGATATATGTATTCCATCTCTCTCTTTTTTTTTCATTAAAACTGATTTACAGGTTTCTCATATGGATTCTAGATAAATTTTACAATAAAGTTCTTTAATATAATAAACTGGTGTTCTGAAACCTCCACCCTGCAAAAGTTTAGGATTTTCATCAGAGGTAAAATTCAACAAAAATTCATTCCCATCGCAGATTATGAAAGTTATGCTTCAGTGTGAAGTTTTCATTTGATTCCTCTGCTTTGTCTTATGGCCAGATGTAATCTCCAGCAAAAGAATGTGTCCTGTAGAAAATGACAATTCTTATCATGTGCTAAAAATGTGTCTGGCATTAGAACTGTTGCTTCACTTGTTAAGTGATTATTTTAGATTTCTTTCTAAGGGCATCCAGGGAATATGTCAATAAATTCAAACCATATTACCTGCTCTGAAGAAATGCGGGTATTGCCTTCATTCTATTGGATGAAATAAAATAAAATAGAAACTGATTTCCGGTCCACAATAAATCTCCTTAAAACATATAGAGTTCCCTAGATGTGCTAAGTTTAAACCAAGAAAAACAAGTTAGTACATAGTACTGGCAAGTGTAAATAATTAAATATTTTTTTGTCTCTCTTAAGCCAATACATGCAATAACTATTTCAAGATGTGTTAGGAGCTAATGTATAAGTTGTGCATTGTACAATGAAACGGAGTGAAGTAAACTAATTATGAAACTGCCCACATCGCCATTTTCCTCTTATGCTTCTCACTGCTGCCACCATGTGAACAAAATTATTTTTTTCAGGTTGTCTTGATCAAAAAATATACTTCACCCTTTGAGGTTCCTTGTAGAGTTTCATGCTGATTCCAGTGAGCTCACAATATTGGGGAGATAGGGAAAGAAATTAAATATGTAGTGATCTTAAGGTGTTCAGATTAACCGAACAACTAACAGTTGATTTTAATATTGTAAATATATATATATATTTTCAACAAACACAATACAGAAGCCTGATGATGGCAGATGAGATTCTGCTGAAATGTCACTACAACTTTAAAAACACAACTATAATGACATGGGAAAATACCCCAACAGAGCTGCATACCATACATATAAACATATACATATACATATACATATACATATACATATACATATACATA